>JAOCPS010257329.1:0-13444 GCA_025505425.1 Graphium colonna | reverse complement strand
CATAGTGATGTAGAATGCAATAGAAGCTATTTTCTATGAATAAATTTTTCGAATTTATCAAATATCTCCGAAACCCGATATTTTCACGATAATAACTTCTATAGTAGTTAATATAATATCTCCAAAAAAAATTGTTTGAGCTTTATGCAACTTGGAACCATTTGCCATATAAAAATGGGCATTGTCCTTTATGCTACTCTCCCAGACACTGCACTAGATCCATAAACATCGCATTTTATTTTTACGGCTTGCGTTGCATTTTTTTCCTTTTTTGTAGCTAAATTTTAAAATGTATCGTATTTATTCATTAGATCCACTCAGATTGACAATAAAATCACACATTTTCCTAATTAAATATGTTCAAAATTTTACTTTTAATGATACCAAAACCGATACAAATAACTTACGAAGTTTTTGTACAAGTTTCTTCATACTATATGCGAAAATACTTTCCCCAAGCTATTATGAAGCATTTCAACCTTAACGGCAGATCTTACTTATTTATTTCAAAATGTTTGTTTTTAAATTTATTTATTGAAAATAAAATGTTATCCTCAGCTGGTGGAACACAGTGCTCACTAGGAGCATGGCACAGCCGATCATGAGCATATTGAAGACTTCGACCACGGCGGAAGCTCTCGCCGTACTGAAGAGCTCCAAAGCATCTGTCCTGGGCATCGTCGACGAAGCTGGGTGAGTAGCCATACAAAAACGGTCTCTATCAATTTATACTACCCCATCTCGGGACAGACACAGCAGTATGCAAAGGTGGTTGCTAAGCTTATTTAGTTGGAGAGGCACTACAAGATTTTTTTTCTTTTTGGAAAGGAAGAAAAACAGCAAACGGTTCACCTGATGGTAAGTGATCCCATCGCCCATAGACGCACACAATATTGGAAAAGATACAAGTGCATTGTCAACCTGGGAAATTGGATAAAATAGGTTTATTGGATAGGATGGGGTTGGAATTGAGCATTTGGAGGGGATAGGAGTGGGGAAAAGAAAAGGGTAGACGTGGCCATCCAGCATCCCCAAATAATAACAACAATAATATTATTTATTCATTAGGACACGTGTTACAAAGATGGGTCTCTAGTGGACTCTGGTCTCTAAATGTCATGCATACTTTATTTTATGCCCACTTTGTGAAGGGCGGTGGTACTTCCACGGACAAGCGCGGCCGTAGAAGTGCAGCAAAAGCTGTAAAAGGATGTTATGCTCTACCTAGAAATTAAATTAACAATTAGTCTGTAGTTTTAAGTTCAAAATTATCATTTGGCTTATTAATACGAGTGGGGCTGATAGCGTACCATCGCTTTGTCTTTAACTATTTTCATTGCAATCTTCCATAAACAAGACTTAAATTGTCATAGTGCTTATATTTTATACCTCCTGTTAAAAAAATGGTGCGTCACGTCTATTTTAGTTGAATTCATTATCGATCTCACAGCGTACGGCCTTGCACTTGTTATCGCCTAAATCGATAACGATCAAAGCCATGTTTCATGAAGTCAAATCAATGGAACTGCTCGATAATGCCTTCAATGCCAGCGCGTTGTGTTGTTTGGTTTTGAAATACAAAGGACATTCTGAGCGTGTACGGTGATGTTTGTCGTTCAGAATTTTTCATTAAGCACACATTTTTGGCACCACTCTTCCGCTCTTATTGCGTATTTATTTATTGACAGGTTCATCCGAAATTAAATTTAATACAATAATCACTTATGTTTATTGCTACATTAAAGATTATATTAAATATGCTAATTTATTCTTTATAATTAATCATTTCTCTTATATAATGTATCTCGTATGTAAACGATGAAAATCTATTGAAAGATTTTTCTTTACAGAAAGATTTACTTTTTAAAAATAAGTAAATCTTAGTTTAAAAGGGACTTTTACATTCTTGAAAGGTAAACGAAAATATCTTAATTTTTCTTTAGGTGTCTCCGTCATTTATGTTTGGATTATTTTAATTTACTTCCGGGTGAAAAGAAAAATCGATACACAAGTTTGTATTTTAAATCAAAATAACGTAAAAAATTTTCTTGAAATTACACTTTTAAGGGGTTTAAAGTAGGTTTTAAAATTAACTGTGACTGATTTGTGCGTATCAAATAGATTGCTTTGTATACGTTTAATATAAAAATATATTGTGATTTTTGATCTGTCTTTGGTACGTCAATCATTTCGATGTCACCTTGCGTCAAAATTTAAGTTAAATAACATGATACTATTTTATAATGACTACATTCAAATAAATTAATTGAAATGTACCTCCAGTGTAATGATTTTCTTGGTTCTGTTTCTTTTTTTATACATTTACGTGATAGTAGAATTCTTTATTAGTTACCAACTAGTAACCGCATCGCAAAATGAATCGAAATAAATGTCACATGTTTATGAAAAATTGTATGAATTCCATGTTTACCTTATGAATTAACCAAAAAATACGATGAAACAGTAAGTTATACCTTATGGAGAATAATAATACCATCTGAAAGAGCACTAGAGCCTTATTTAAACCACTGCCTTGAATGAATGCGAGAGGTTCAGCCAATTGCAGTTTTGGAAACTGCTGCATTAACACATTGAAAACATTCTAGCTTTTCTTAAATCATTTTAATGTCCATATTTGTGCTTATAACTAGTTAAAATTTCTCTTTTCCCCAGCAATCTGGAGGGTATATTCACCGCAGAAAATGCTCGCAAACGATTTACCAACTTATCTGGCTCCGTGACAGAAGAACTGAGCAAATTTACCGTGACCAAGTATTACAGTGTGGACCTCAGTCATGCTCCGCCGCTAGGACTTGTTTCTCGTATGTTGGACATGGCGCCGTTTGTGATTGTAGTTGAAACAGGTAACTAATATATAACTTTATAATTATTATTTTCAAATTCCCTACAAAATATCAAGAAAATAAACTATTAGACCGATTTTCATGAAAATTACATGGAATTTAACGTCATAATTGTATCTGTTTAAATCAAAAAGAATTTTGAAATTTGGTTCATAACTTGTTGAGAAAACAGTGCTCATACATCCAAGGAAAAATGTGTATTTGAATCATGAACCTCCTCCTTTTTTGAAGTTGGTTGTCGGGCTATTTTAAGCGAGATATTGTAATTTTAAATGCATTTAGAATACATGCGTTAATTCTTTTCTACAGTTTTACATTAACTCTATCTACTTTAGCTATGATGGTCAAAGGATGATGTTAAATTATTAAACTATTTCTCATGGATCTTTCATATGCAAATTCAATATGTCAATTGCTATTTCCAAAGATAACTGTGTTTAAACAATCTAACAAACAACTCTTATAAGATAATCAATAACATCTATGTATTCATATAATAATGTTGTAAGTTTCCGATGTCTGCACATAGAAGATATTTAAATAAAAAATGTTTAAGCCATTTATTTGTGTATGTCTTACTTAAAATCTGATATAGAATCAGAGAAAAATAAAAAAATGGTTTTTAGGTATAGATATCTAATTTTATTAATTATTTGAAAATTGCAACAAAAACAACTAGTTAGATATAAATGACTAACATTTTATTTATTTTATTATTTCTCAGATTACTCTTCGAAGAAACCTATTGGAATGATGACACCTGAACATTTGCTCGAGATTATAACTGACAAAACATTGAACCTTAAGGGTTTATAATGCAAAAAACACATGAAACACGGGAACAAAACGAACACTTAAACACAATTAATTATTCAGTATTGATAAGTTGATGTACTTATGTACTTATATCTATTATTAATATACAAAAATGTGCATGTTTAGAAATAAGTAAAGTGTCAGTCACAATAACTAATCTACTTCCTTGACAAATTGTATGTGTTTGTAAATATTTGTACAAATTACTGTCCACACAGCATTTAAGGGGGAATTTTTGGACCATATTTTTAAGGTATTTGTTATATTAAACTGATTATTATAAATAAATGTATATGCAATTATTTTGTTTTTATTTATTTGTTATATATTTTCAGTTGCAATAATAACTAATAATAATGTTTACTACATTGTAATTAAGTTATAACCTCTACAAATAAGGCAATAATTGATAGTCTTTTAACTTTGCTTTTATTTTTAATTAGCAAATAATCCAACAATTCGTCAGTGATCCTGTACTTGAACCAAAACCATGTCTCTAAGATTTGTAATAATTATAAAAATATAAAATCAATTTAGTCAATGATCACCAAATGTCCAAGTAATGAACAGTTGGTTAACAAGGAAAGTAATATACAGGGTACAAAATTGGTATATACAGGGACACAGTTTTCAACTAAACTTTACAATAAATCAATAAAATGTGGTGGCAAGACGCGGCACGGCGCCTGCTCTCTAGTACACTTGCCAAACCCCATCCTACCGCCTCACACCTCCGGCCCCACCATGTATCTTAGGTTGGACTTGCTTTGGATCAGTTTTTATCAATCTTTCGATTATGTTTATGCAATAGGAAATTCAAATTTGTTTTTAGTTCTATTTTAATTTTTCATATATGATTGCCACATTTTTAACTACTGAAAATGACTTGCCAGGTCACCCTGTATATATTATCTTTTTATATTCTAATAAGCAGTGCATTTTCTCAATTGGGCAAATGGAGAGAAGGTTAGCTTTCTTTAATGCAGCATGAGTCCGCAAAACATATATTTGGGTAAGATAATTAAAGCTGTTAGCTGTTCATAATAGTAATGGTTTTGATGATATGGCCCTCAAACCTCCATTATGGCCCAAAATAAAAAAAATAGTTCTTTTCCTTTTTTTATAACCTATTTGTATATGACACGGAGGTAAATAGAGAGCATGGAACCATTTTTCATCCCTAAAATATTAAAACCAGTAATAGAATCATCAACTCAAATGGGTGGCAAGTGTAGTATTTTCTATCAGTCTTCTTACAGATTAACTGGCACAGCTCTTAGCTGTTTCTGGAACTATGTTGAAAATTACTAAGACAGTCATTAATGATTTAAGTGGTAATTCAAATCAATGTTTTCTGCATAACATCCATTTACAAAAAAAATATACCACTGTTCTATACCGATTCTAAAAAGTGGATTACTTATTTAATTACTTCCATTATGTATTATACCATTTGATAGATTTGCATTTGGAATTGTTGTTTATATGGCAAAAATAAATCAATCTAAGTCACTTAAGTTATTAGCTAACTATTAACAAACGGAAGTTAAATTTCTAACAAGTTAGAGGTAATTTTGTGCAAGGTATTAAAAAAAAATTTATCACAACAATTATTTATTTCACACAGCCACTTCTATGTTGTAATACAATGTTAAATGAATAAATACAAGTAAAATTAACATGCATTTTTCTTTTGCAGTATCAAGTATCTACTTAATAACAATGGATTTTAAATTGTTCTTTTTACAGATATTTGAAATCATGGCCTACAGCTAGTATGTTATAAGTCAATCTAGTAAACGCAAATATTTGATTTTCATATACAAACATACCTTATAAAATAGATTGCAGCTGAGTAATGTAAATAATATGATTTTTATTATTATGGTGATGGTGGTGGTGTCTGTTTAGCATTTGCAGCTAGTATAGCCCCAGGTGCAGGATATGGCCTCATTTGATATAAAGAACCTGAGGCTGTTGTGTCAACTCCAGTCTTGGCATGAGTGTCTAATCCAGAGGTCCAATTACCTCTTGGTATGTCTGAATATGATGCGGGATCCATTGGATCTAAATCATTATCCTTAACACGCTGCTTTTTCTTATCTCTATGATGCACTAGATCTCTATTCTTCTCTCTTCGATTATGGCGTTTTTCTTTTACTTGCTGTTGAGGGACCTCTTGATCAGAAGCTTCACTACTATCGTCACTCTCATCACCTTCTTTTAGTAATCTTTCTTCTCGTAAATGTGCAGCACTTTCAGAGGGAACAGCTTGTGGATGCGCTGGTGGCAGCCAACATACCAAATTGTTATGTACATTCCAGAAGTAATGTTGGCCTGTACCTTCGTCATATACTTCTTCCCAGCCCGGAGGCAAAGGCCAGAGCTCCAATGCCTTCTTTTTATTTTCCAAATATGTTTCACTTGGTACAAGCTTTCCATGTTTCCACGTTTTTACACAAAATTTGGAACATTCGTGATATATATTACTTTTATTTGGACAACCACGATGACCCTTGATAGGATCGACATTAACACCCTCTATCCCCTCCCAAAAATGCTCCCTTGAATTATTCTCTTCAGGTTTATTATCATAGTCTTCAGCTATGATTTCTTCATTGGCTTGTACTGGAACTTGATTATTACCAGATTCTGTGATTGGGTTAACTTTTAATATACCTCTTTTCGCAAGTCGTGCAGCTAGTGCCGGTGGCAAAGGCATATTATTTTTTTATTTCTAAAATAATTAATAAAACAATATCAAGGTAATAAAAGCTTTTCCAGTTACTTATTGCTTTGATATTGACATTATTCTCATAACATACTTTTACCACCACAGATAATAGTTGCTTGGCTTTAATCTTTATGGATCTCACTCCGAAATGCGCTGCACGAATTTGCAGTGTCACTAATTGCGCTTCAAGTATAGTCGTTATAAACGAAGATCGCAAACTAATTATTTTTTCAAAGAACAATACTTAAATCCTTTTAGTGCCGAGCGCCAAACGAGTGCCTATTCGAAAATAAACGGATAAATTTAAAGATTTTATTAAGAAATAAGAAAACGATATAAGATAAAGATCCAATAAAGAATAATATCTAAAAAATCTAATGCAGCGTTTTAGAGAAGAAAAGGAGAATAATTGAATGCCAAGTGTATTTTAATAGTTTGTAAAACAAAACAAAGCTTGCAAAAACATGAAAAACATGATGAAAACGTAAAAACAGGTTGCTCTTCTTCAAACAGTATTTGCATTTAAGAACAGTCATAGTTTGACTACAGTTTTATGTATATATCGTAGTATGAAATATAAGTATAATATTTTAAATATTTTTTAACAAAATAACCAATATCGGTCCTGAGAACAGAAGCATAACCGTTATGCTCGGCAAGATTACAGCCGTATCGCTCCAGCGTATAGCTGTCTCGGCATTAACCAGCATACAATATTTTTTAATTTTTTTTTATTTCGCTCGCAGTGAAATTATAACCATTTCTAAATTTATTTGAGGTAAAGTTCTCTCGTAATGCGAATAGTATGGTGCTATTGGAGTTGCGCATCCAATAGCGTCGTACTATTGGCATTGCCAGAGGTATTATGGTTGTTGGCTCTATTCCCAAGTGTAGTAAACGATGATATGTCTTCGTCAGCCCTAAAAGGGTTAAACGCCTATTTAAATGCAAATTATCTGGACAGTCAATTCTAAGGTAGGAAAGGCTCGTAAAATTGAGTTCACGTCATTTGTATCCTAACAGCATTTTATATGTATTGCGTTAATACGCACAGAATTATTTTTATAATTAAATAATTTATTATTGCGTTAATACGACCATAACATCTAAAAACAAAAACTTTTTTTCCTACATTATTCATAAGATGTAATCAACTGTCGCTGTACTTGCTGAGCGAAACGATGATTACACTTCCAAGATATATATTCTATGTCAGGCCTGGTCACGCCCTTGAAATATCCGAGAAGTTACACGAGACACGACCCACAGTGGCGGGTCCAACTCCTGTGGAAAATTCCTACACAAAATATTAAGTTCCATTAGGCATTCTGATAGATCTATCTGGATCGAAAAAAGGCCAAAAATTCCTCTTTCAGAAAAATATTAGTTTACAATAACTTTCAATAAACCATCGTTTTTATCAAAAGTAATGAAATCTAGACAAAGTCATGCCAAGTCTAAGGTTCCTTACTGCGATTACTCATTTTAGGCTGTTGTTGATTGTGCAACACATGCATTCAGGATTGATAATGTTGACTTCTGCTCTCCCCTTTTTGGAGCGTCAAATCGGTAGTCGATCTAACATAAAATATAATAGTCTGTCTGTACTGGAAATATTGTTTTATACCATTTGTTTCAGGCTCGCCTATACATAAGTATTATTGAAATAATTAGCTTTATTAAGGCTACAATTGACTGGTTATTGAATAATCGTTTTCCAAGTGGCATTTTCCATCGTCATTGAGTAGCGGTTCTGACGAAAAATTGGTGCAATGCTGTCATGGAGCACCTGGTTTTGTGCCCTTGTGTACCCTTCAACGGCCAAGTCACACAACATTAATTATAATAATGAAGTAATCGCAGTAAGGAACCTTAGACTTGGCACGACTTTGTCTAGATTTCATTACTTTTTATACAGAAACAAGCAGCTCTATCGAGACTTGTCTAGTTTTTTACAGAATGTTTTTGGTGGGATTTCACTTCTTTTTGTAAAAACGTGGGCATTTTAATTTTGTTTTACTAAATTTACTTATTTGACATAGTTTTTTTCTTTTTAAGAGTATTTTTTTTAATATTACAAATCTTTCTTTTCTTTTTTCCGGTACTGTCCCTGCTGTCACTGCTGGCCAGAGGGGCCTCTGGAAATCCGACGGACTTGAGGTGGTCGACGTTGAAAGCTACGGAATCTGCAGAGCAGTGATAATATGCTCATATTTAAGCAGTAAGTCAAGGCGGGTCCCTAGTTGGCCCGAGGCTTGCCTATATTCCATGGCAAAGGCCCGAACCTCTGCCATGTCTAGCGTTTTCGCTAGACGAGTTAGGGATGCGAAGGGGTCAGCTCCCGTTGTTTTGGGAGGAGGAGGAGGAGTAGGCTGTTTGGGAGCCGAGATTTTCGGGGCTTGCCACGGAGGGCTAAGGGGAGGTAAGGATGCCGCAGTTGGTGCTTGCCGTTTAGACTTGGAGCGCCAAGCACCTGCAGGTGAAGACTTTTTAGGCCGGGGGGGGGCCTTCGGACATCCGTGGTAATTCGAGGTGTGGCCTTCCTGTTGGCACAGGACGCAGGCACGGGAACCGAACTTTTGAAGTTCGTTTTTGTCTTTTGGTCTGGGACAGTCGGGAGTGCCATGGTCACCTAGGCATTTAACGCAACGTGCTCTGGCGAAGCAGTTGCGGGCAGAGTGGGCATACATTTGGCACTTGTGGCATTGGCCGGGAAGGGTTGTCTTGCGAGGGGGTTCTACAATAATGCCGTTTAGGCCGCATATCGACTTAATGTCAAAGATATTTTCCCCTCAGGTGTTAGTTCCAAGAGAACTTGGACCATGTCGATTGGGAGTTTGATGCGTCATGAAGAGAATGCGATAGTGAAGAGGCCGGACTACTGTGATGAGTCCTCATCCGTAGGGGACAAGGCCCCGACATCCATACTATTTTCAGAGAAAATAGAGGCCCTCGAAGATGGCCTAAAGATAGTGGCTCGGGAAAATTGTGCTACCGCTTGCTCAACTGATACCGCAGTTGAGCAAGCGGTAGCACAATTTTCACCTCGAATTGGTCGCGAAGTGACACAAGTGTGGCCGTAATCCAGTTATCAACCATTTTGCACTCATCCAGTGTGATCCGGGGTGTGTATCTCCTCCTCCCCGCCGGAAATTGGCAGAGAGGATATAAACCTAGTCGCGTTCAAAAGCAGGAGGATCCCGCTCGACGCAATCAGTTCAAAAAAATTTTCGACTCACTCAACCTCCGGCCTGCCTGAACACCCAAGTCACGACAGCCAAATCCTAAGTGAATCTAATCCCACGTTTGCGACAGCGATCCACTGCCCGTGGGTTCCTTCCTTTTGTGGATCAACATTTCAGTCAATCCACGTCGACGGACCGACAACCAAACTTTTGTCTTCGAACTGAAGGTTATTTGGACTATCGACCAAAAATGGGCGGTATGCGTTAACACACCTAAATGACGGTATGCGTGATGAACACACCTAGTAGCAACTATTTTTCGTATTACCCATAGGGTTATCGGGAAAACAAACGTAACAGCGTTTTTAAATACAATCAGCGCCATCTAGTGACGTGTGGGGGTATCACCGCCACTCTTAGTCCAATGCATTATATTTTTACCAAATTTTGAGCAAAATTAATATTTTAGTGTAATTTGTGTAATGTTCGAGTAGAATAAAGTTATCGCTTGACTATTTCCTCTTGTAAACTTGTAAGTATAAGTATAAAAGCCAGTCTAGTTTTATCAAGAGTTTTCCTTTAATTTTATTTATATGTGTATTGAAAGCAGACGAAGAGGCATTCGCTCAGCAGATTGAGGCTATAGGATAGATAAATGAGATGTGTCCCACTACGCTGGATTTTTGCAATGACAGTCGATTTTTTATATACCAATAGACGAGGGCATTCCCATATCTCTATTACAGCGAAGACCAGCTGAGGATTCTTCATCAGATACTTCAAACTTTCGATTTTTGACATCAAATGAAGCGGCCTACCAAGTTGAATGTTTTTTGTAAAGGCGGTATGTCGATCTCTAATAGTTTGGTTGGGCTCTTGTGTTTTCTAATCAGTGTCACCAGGTACTCTGGACCTTCGATTATCCTAGTTTTTATAATTTTCTCTTTATATGGCCTTTAAACCCTAACTCTGTACCAAAATTCAGCTTTCTGAGTTACGGGGAAATACTAGTTCTATTTTGATGATCATGAGTGGTGAGTGAGTGAGTGTCATAAATGCGAAACTTTGCTTTCGCCCAACTTCGGAACTAAATTACCTACAGGCTTGAGATTTTGGATTTTTAGTATGTGATTATAACTTAATAGGTGAAAAAAATTTCTGCGTTCTGATCTCATCCAGAGGTTCTCAAATAGAGGCCTGAAAATGTGGCGAAGTGGTTCCAGTACAGGAGGACACCGTGACTCGTGAGCGAGAAGCAAACACTGCCGTGCCCCCGATAGTGCATGATTGAAATTTTAAAAAAAAATGAATATAGACAGTAGTTTGTTTTTGAAATCAAATAAACGGAGAAAATATGTTTCGAAACTACACTTTTAAGGCGTTTGAAGTCGGTTTTTGCAGATTTCTGTGAAAGTAAACTTATGATAGAACGTTTGGTGGTGCATGGAAAATCGAGATCAAAAGATATCTTGGGCGCTTTCCAACACCGTGGATAGACCTAATGAAATTCGTGACATAATCTAGCATAAATGTCTACTTTCACTGCGCCAAATACAGAGCTGTATGATGCGTGGCGCCACTAGAAAAACGAGGGCGCAAGATTCGACCAAGACCTGACCACAACCACTGTGCCAAGAATGCACAACTGAGAGAGATATTCGTACTATGTATTGTTATTTACTTATGCTAATATAAAAAATCCTCGCGATATTTTTCTTCACTATCGAGCACGTGGTAAATCAATACTGAAAATTGCAATTAGAAAATTGACTATTAATTGATGTCGCCACCGGGGATCAAAATCAGGTTTGCCTCGAGTAAATAGAATTGAAGACTGTAATTGACGATTGAAGAAACATCAACACAAAGTTGTTGTTTCCCTGCGAGATTCGAACCCACGACTTTCGGTTTACAAAGCAAGTGCCCATACCACTAGGCTACGGAGGTATTGGAGGTACTGGCATAAGCAGTGTGATTCACCGTAGCGTTATTACCAAACGAGGTGAGCATATATGTACTATTATTAATTGAACACAAAGATAAGGAAGCTCGTACATTTGCAACCAGCTATATTAATTTGGGTGTTTGTACACTACAGCATGGAACCTCGTGCTGCACACAGGTGATCACCAAGCCAAACGAATATTATGGAGAGGCTTTTTATCATCTACCACACACTGCGCCTGCAGACCTCTGTGGTTTTCTGAATTTGATAACTTTAGGTGTTAAAAACGACCCAGGGGCAGTACAAAATGCCTTTGAAAAGAAAGTTGCATCCCAACAAGTTATTTTTTTTAAATAATGATATTGATACACTACAACTGCGTTAGCGATGACGCAACAACTGTATGGTTTATATTTATGGCTATAAGAAATGAAGGATATAGACATCGTTTAATTTTATGAAAAACGACGATTTTAAATTATTACTAAGTAGGTATATTTACTTGCGCGCAGAGCTTGATCGTATCAATTTTCTTCAAATTCTTTCTTTTAGTCGATATCATTAATGTAGCTCGACGTGTTATAAATATTACAATTAATCCATGTTGTTAAGCTATTAGAAAAATATAGCTTTCATGAGAAGAATCTGACCATCGAAGAAATTTATAAATTTAAAACAACAACTTAGAGTGTAAACCATATCTCACAAAACTCAAATCAAAATTGACATAGACAATATTTAATCTCTAAAAACTTTTCTTGTAATAATTCAAAGGTAAATAAATTTTTCACATGAAATAAGAAAGAAATAAAGTAAAAATTCAAATAAAACTAAAAAGGAAATGCAGACCTTCGCATTTGTTTGTCATTTTTTTGCTGCTTAAGCAAAATATGAAAATTGTTATTCTATTTTCAGACAAAGCAAGAAACAAAAATTAATGGACTATGCTGAAAGAAATGAAAAACGTTTTCTATTCATTTTTTGCTCTGCTCCTTAGTCCACAGCATGATGTTATACAACATAAAGCCTTCCTCGATATGTGAGCTATCCACAACTATTTTTGTTTTTTAAATCAGACCGGTTGTTTCCGAGATTAGCGCGTTCAAACATACGAACAAACCCTTCAGTTCAGTTTATATATTAGTACAGATGGTAATAAAATATGTAATTACAAATCTTTAAAACTTGAAAAAAACTTTAACATTACAAGTTTTAATTTCATAGAAAATTGCGTAACTCCTTTAAAGTGAACTTTCATAACATATTTGTAACAATTATTTTGATTTAAATTTAGGGATAATTAGAGCGATTTTTATAAAAAAATTATAGGGCCACCTCGAAAAAGTTTTCAAAGAAAAAAGAATCGATTCATAATACGCGGATAAATACACATACATTTAAACAACTTTCCCCTTTTTTTAAAGTCGGTTAAATTTACTAACTATAATATTACCATCAAACAAGCTTTTTCTTTTTATACTTTTAGTTCCGGTGCATCCCTTAATCCTATACTGTAATGTATCAATGGAAAACTACAATAAAAGAATCGCAAATCTGTTAATGGATGTCAAGAAATCGAATTTTGTTTTACTTAAGAACATTTATTTATTTTAGCGAATGTGTCGGCCGTAGGTATATATTTGAAAGTATAATATATAGCAAAAAAATAAAAGTGAGTGAAAATAAACGAAACTATTTTTGAAAAATAAAACCACTTCTTCTTTCTTTCGACCTTAGAAATGAACTTTTACGATTTTTACGATAAAATCCCTAAAATTGTTAAATTTAAAATATTAAATTATCGCTTAAGTCCTAATAAGAAATATTTTAGCCCTAATTATAAGATCTACTCGTGTTACGATGGCGTTTACAAACATTACTTACATGTTACACTTTTTAT
>JAOCPS010257219.1:0-13450 GCA_025505425.1 Graphium colonna | reverse complement strand
AGGATGGGTCGGGATTATGGATTTGGAGGGGATAGGAGTGGGAAAAGAAAAGGGTAGACATGGCCATCCGGCATCCCCAAAAGTCATATATACTTTATTTGAATTGTGTAAACGTCATGTAGTTTAAGTAAAATTGATACTTTTAATTATCCATAAAGTGTAATTTCTTAAGAAATTATGGAAATAATCACTACATAATTTTGATCTTGATGCAGGAGTTTTTAGTACCGCTTTTGGGCATTGTCCTTTTTCAGTTACTTTGATTTAAAAAAGAAACTGTCGGCCCGATTTTAATGAAAATTATATGAGACCTATCTCGTAAATACTTGTATATCCTTCATAAATTGCAGAGAATCGGTAAAATCAGTTCATAAATTGCAGAGAATATGGAAATTAGGAGACATACATATAAAAAACATACAGTCGAATTTATAACCCCCACCTTTTTTCAAGTTTGTTGAAAAGTTACGTTTTTTTGTCCTTTAGTAGACGGTAAAATTAGTTAATGCCTTTGACCGCAGGACGTTTAAACGACACGTCACCTCACCTCTATTTACTCGACGCAACCCTAACCAAACCCCGGTGCCAGCCGGAGTCATATGCTTTGCGGTAAAGGCAAACATCATGAGGAAATCTCAAAAAAATATTTTTGTAATATGTGAATTCTGCCAATCCGCACTGGGGCCGCGTGATGGACTATACTCAGCAGTGGCACGATTTAAAAATAGGGCTGTTACTTTACTTTAATTTAAATTCAAATCGCACACGTAATACAATCGAGTACAAATTGTTAACAAAAGTAAAGTCATCAAGGCAGGTATCAAAATGAAACCAGGGAGTAAATCGTCACTCGTGTAATGCTAAGAAATGGAATACCACAGAATATTTTAGCCAATATTAGATTTAGGCGCTCTGTTCACTTAACCGCGTTGGTGGTTAAGGAAGCCTTAGGAACACCGTGGTTCTTCTTCATGTGTTTCCGCCTGCTGCTCTGAGTCGCATACGCCTTCCCACACAGGTCGCATTTGAACCGCCTTTCATTCGTGTGCGTCGCCAGATAGTGACCTAGCATGTGACGTTTAATGAAAAATCCCATGTTGCACACCGTACACTCATACGGGCGCTCCTTCAAGTGCACGCTGCGCATATGGAGCATGAGATTCGATTTGAGATTGAACTTCTTCTCGCACATGTCGCATTTTATACCTTCGACGTTGTGAACCTGAATCATATGGCGAGTTTTTTGATAGTAGTTCTTAAATCTAGCCTTGCATATTTGACACACACTGTCACCTGCAATGCCTTTGTGCTCTGTGTTTACGTGAGCCTTCTTCTTGGACTCGGCAGCGAACACCTGGCCGCAGTGTTTGCACGGATAACTGGACTTTTTCTTTCCATGGGTGGTTTCGTGACGATTGAGACGAAAACTGTTCACGAAGCCTGCACCGCAGGTTGTGCATATAAAGTTCCTGTAATGCACATTCATGTGCTGCATGAGCAATTTCATATTGTGGAACGACTCATTGCAAAGACAACAGTTTATCTGTTGCTCGCTGCTTAGCTTAAACGGTTGGAAATAGTCCGTTAGCCCAAGATAGTATTTCCTGTCGTGTTCGTTGACTAAGTGCTCCATCAGGGTGCGGAGGTTGTCCATGGGCTGGTTGCAAATGGTGCATCGTAGATCTACGACGTCTAGGAAAGCGACGAAGCTACTCATACCAGAGCCAGCTTTGTAAGTCGGCTTTTCTTTCACGTGGTCATACTGTGTGTGACTCCTCAACACGCCCGGATCCGGGTAGGCCTTAAAACAGTACGCGCAAATGTAACCGGCATCGTTCCTATCTTTGAAAGGTGTGGCATTGGAGTACTTTAATAACGTGGTCAGGTTGTGCCACTGCTTCTGCATCTCGGGTAGATGCTTTTCGCGGTAGAGGGTTATTTTATCGTGTCCCTGGTCGCTGAATCCCTCCTTAAGGGCCCGTCTTCGGGTACTTTTCGCTCCGGTACGGCCTATAAAAGAAAGATCACGTTTTGACAGGCCATTATTCAACTCATCTACGACAATCTGCAAGGCAACGTGCATCAGGGTTTAGCATAACCAGCGTGTAAATTCAGCTCTCGAAAACAATTTTCTATGAAGACCAATTTTGTTACAATTAGTCCAACAACTGCCACATTTTATTTGTGTATTATTCCAATCATTCGATACAAACGAACCACTGCTCTGGTGTTCGTAATCGCATTGAAGCGTAGTTGGGCTGTCATCATTTGGGTCCTTACTGCCGAAAATACCTTTACACCGAACATTTGCGGAGAATATGTTCACCCAAACCTCAAATATAGCTCATGCACTCAACAGCTTCTTCGTAGTAGTTTTAAGAATATATATAAATAGTAAAATATTTTAAGAGAACAATACCAAACAGATATTCAGGTAAAATTGATATTGAGGAGTGCGAGAAGCTAATATTTTATAAAAAAAAATATTAGCTTCTCACAGCTCCGTCCCTTCAATTTTAGTAAAAAGGTGAATGACGCTTTTGCTTCACGTATATTATAATACTTCTAAACATTTACTCATTTCATCAATCTTGAGGATTTTTTTTCTCCTTTGTCTAACTTACAACATACGACGGATGTTTTGTTATGGAAAGGCAGACAAACAAGCTGACGGTTCACCTGATGGTGAGCGATCCCGTCGCTCATAGACAAACGCAGCATCCGGAGAGTTGCGAGTGCGTTGTCAACCTGGGAGATCGGATATAATAGGTTTATTGGATAGGATGGGGTCGGGATTAAGTATTCTCCGGCATCCTAAAACTCACGCATACTTTACTTTATGCCGGCTTGATAAAGGGCGGTGATACTTCCCCGGGCGAGCGCGGCCGTAGAAGTGCAGCAAAAGCTGTGAAAAGTTGTTATGCTCTACCACCTCTAAAAGATATACTCTAAAGGATAACTGGTATCGCTTTTAGTTTTATACAGTGTGTAAATAAAAACCAGACAGATGTTATAGCCGTAGTCAAAAAGATCAAATGAAAATGGATGGGCCATACAATCGGAGGCAAGGCAAAATGGTCAAAAGCAATAACGTCCGGTTCACGAAACATAAAGAAATGAAAAGAGGCAGACCATTTACCAAATAGGTCGATGAAATAAAAGCGGTAGCAGAGGATTCATGGATAAGAACAGTGAGTGACAAGAATGCTGAATAAGGCTACAAGAAAAATGGTAATTCAGAGAAAATAGTGCCACCGAATTAACTATTTGTAGAATAACAGTGACAGAATGCTGTGGGCGCAGAAGGAGGTGGCATTTGTCTAATTGGCGTAAGGATAAGGGCATAACAAATGATTCTTTATGTTAACTTTACTTGTCTGAATAAAAGCTTATAATGTAAGTAATAAACTTGAAACAAAAAAAATATTAAAAAAATCGCCACGACACTTGAGAAGGAGGTTAATGAAAAATATTTCAAGTGAAATATAGCTCTGTCCAGGGAATGTCTTACAATAAAACGATGCTTATATATAGAACTAAAATTTATGTGGGTACGTCCCACTTGAGCATACAAGTTTGATAGAATGATCGAACGAACTCGCATTAGTTTTAATAAATCTTGTGAGTCACCAATGATATTAAAGGAGAGCGCTCTGTACTCGATTGTCATCATTATGTAATAAAATTAGGGGCATAGTTTTCTACAAATTTTCAAATAAATAGATGAAGCGTGGATACGATGCAGGCAGCGAACAGATAGCCAGGTGGCGCAGTTCATTGACCCGAAAACGGCACGGCTCGCGCACAGGCGTGTCCACTATGATGCACATGTTTCGTAACCCTTAGCCAACGTATTTTTGTGACATTATAAATTCGGCATAAAATAAATTATGCATGACTTTTGGGGATTTTTCCCTTTTCTTTTCCTATTCCTTTTCTCTCCAAATCCTTAATCCCGACCTCGTCCTATCCAATAAACCTATAATAACCGATCTCCCAGGTTGACCACGCACTCTCAACTCTCTTGCGTTTGTCTATGGGCGACGGAATCGATTCTGACTTACCATCAGGTGAACCGTCTGCTCGTATGTCTTCCTTTCCACAAAAAAAAACATATTTATCGGCAATTTTCATTAAAAACGAAAATTACTAACTGAATCGATTTTATTTCAAAATTTTATAGGGCCAGTTAGTCCTAAAGTATATATTTACAGTTTAAAAAGACTATTTGAAATCGGTTTATAAGTAACGGCGTTATCTTCCAAAGTACATAGATAATAGAAACATTCGAATTGAGAACCTCTACTTTCTTTTTAAATCTGTTAAAACAAAGTTTGACGGCAATAAAGGCTGGATAAAAATATTACCATAATATTGGAATTTTACTATTTTTTTACCCATTCCAACTAAGCTCTAGGCTTGTGCTAGGGACATGGTTCACTACAATAGTCGATGGCGGGATTCGAACCCAATTGTATATAACTATTAGTCTATTGACGTATCTATATCAGTCCCAGTTTCAGAGTGATGGCCGGAAAAGGTTTGAAATAAAAGGAAACAGTCTAGTTATAGAAGTAATATCTATTTATAGTCCATAGTCTTTAACTCACATCGTCTTTCAATTCATTATTCCATTACATTCAATAAAATATCACCGAAAACTAAACATCGCTTTTGGAGCTAGGGAATTTGTCTTCATATTACAGTATCATACATAATTATTTTCACAGAAAACCGGAATCGACCAAAGCTTTAGAAGCGGAAAGTTCGGAGACAATATTTTTAGTAATTTTGATTAAAAAAATAAAGCTGTTGGACCGATTTTTGTGATATTTATATATTTTTTAAACATAAAAATCCATTCATATCTTCCGGAGAAATCACAAAACATAGAATTAAATTGAGAACCTCTTCCAAGTCAGTTGAAAAGTGATGTGAGATTATAGATATATCAATGTATGCAACATTTTTTAAACAAAAGGAAACCTTTACCTTTTGGTTAAGATGTTTTGTTTCTGCAAATGCTGTGTAACCGAAGTCTTTTAAATTACTTTTTGAAGATGAGTATTCCCAGTTTGATTCTTGTTTTAAATTCTGTTTTAGATTAAAATTACCTTAATTTTATTACCTTCACTTAATTGGAAATACTGGTAATGACCGTAACATTGAAGTTACTTTTAAAAACCAAACCTTTATAAGAATTGACAAGATTGCTTTCACAGAAAATTACAAAGACCCGACTTCAAACGCCTTTAAAGTCTACTTGGGAGATTCTAGATCTTTCCATCATTTTGATTCAAAAACAAAATACTTTAGATATAAAAAGATTTTTTTATAATCGGTTCTAAGATGGCGGAGATACGCGGGAATAAACCAAAAAAATAGACACATCCAAATTGAGAACCTAATCCCTTTTTTTTTGATCAAAATGTAAATTGTAAAAATAATATTTATCTATGAACTCCCAACACTATCTTAAACGTTAGAAATCAAATGTGCTAGATAAATTTAAACCGATACATGGTATAAACGGAGGAAAACTACTAAATTTGCCCTGATTTTGTCATTAAAATGTATATTTACATAAAAATAATTCCTTTGCCAAAATAAATTGCGATTTCTCGATTCTCGATTATCAAAAAACTCATTTCAAACATTTAAATCAATTGTCACAATCCTTCAGTCTAAATAGTTGCACTGTATAATTCTAACACTCAACTGAATCTATTCCGATTCAAGGCTGAACTCTCCTTGGCTAGGTTGACACGATCAAACAAGACTTGCAATCGTCTTCAGTGTCTTTTATAGGTCCACAATTGGGAATCTTATTACAAAATTTTGCCAAAATCCATATATTTTTTCCATCTGAACCGTTTAGCACAAATCTACATACCTTCTATTGGTATCTACGAGATCTGCTCTTGTGCCTTCTCAGCCTGTCTTTTCAAGGAGTTCTCTGCTGCGATCTGCTTCAAAGTCAACTCCCTATTGTCTATCAAATGCTTGACATCGTCAAACTCTTTAAAGATGTCTAAATCGTCCTGATGCAATCGCACGTGGCTCTTCAGACTGCATTTCTGCATGAAAGTCTTCTTACAGACCTCGCATTGGAACTTCTTATCCTCGTCGTGTGTACGCATATGCTCTCTCAAAGTCCGCGCTCTGGAGAACGATCGACCGCACAAATCACACGCACACATCTCGGCCCCAGTGTGTCTTAACATGTGGTCGACCAGGCCCCGCTTCGAGAAGAATTTCGCATTACATTTGTCGCACAAATAGTTCTTCTGCTGCAGATGGTGATGTTTTATATGACGGTTCAGCTCAAACTTTTTCTTGTACGTCCTGTTGCAAGCGTTACACGGGTACAGTATCGGCGCTTCGTTGTGAACTTTCACCAGATGCTCACTCCTGTCGTAATAACTGACAAATATCTCTGGACAGTGTGGACATTTGTTCCTCAACCAGCCGCCTGTGTGGACGCCTTTCTCGTGGTTGCGCTTCTTTGTTAAAGACGTGTATGTCTTCTCGCAGAAGTCGCATGGAAAGTTCCCTTGGAAGTGCGTCTTCCCGTGCTTCCTTAGGGCGGCTATTGTAATGTAGCCGGCGCCGCACTTCTTACAGCAATAATTCCTGTAATGACTGCTCATATGATGGTACAGGTTCTTGAAGGATATATGCACCACCGAGCATAGGACGCAAGTAAAATTCTGACCGTTCTCCAAGCGGAAGGGTAGGATTATGTCTTTTATATTTTTGTATATCGTTTTGTTGTGCACGTTGACCAAATGGTCTTTAAGATCGTTGAGGTCCCTCATGCCGGTGTTGCAAACGATACAGCGGAGATCGGTGATATCGAGCTTTATTGGGTTGTAGCTGAGCTTGTAGTCGATCATCGTGTTGATTTTATCCTTCTCCGATTGTTGACTGGTGTGGAGGCGTAGTTCGTCAATGTGCTGGAAGTACTTCGCGCAGTAGAGACACGAGAAACCACGCATCGTCTTATCTCTGAACGGGCTCGCGTTGGAGTGCTGCAAGATCGCGGTAAGGTTCACCCTATGCTCTATGCGCTCAGGGGTCGCGCTTTCAGTGGATTTCTTTCTCCGTTTCCTGCGCTTGGGAGGGTCGCCGTCCGTTCCTATAACAGAAACGAGCACATCTCAATTATCTTCGTCGGTCTCTCCCTTCACATTGCTTATGTGTATTCGTGTTCTGTCTTCGATAGGAATTAACGGACGACAGAGCGCAAATGGATCCATTCACGAGCATTGGGTATCGGGTTGTACGTAGATGCAATTCAGGGAATTAACTCCTTTATACATGAAACAAGTTGAAATTCACCACATTTTATTTTCCTTATGTAATACACGTTATAATATACAGTGTGTTGAATTATCAAATACAAACATCGTGCCCAAAGTCCCCCATCTCCAGGTAAGTTTTATCTCACTGGATATACTTTACAATGTGATAATAATAATTATTATGCAATATGACAATGATCCGAGTAAGTTTCAAAAACATTTTACAAGAGTTAACAAAATATCTTCGTAAATTCTTCCACCGATTTCTTCCTTGTATATTAAAATGGTAATCTAGGAGGGTAGCTATTAGCAGTATTATCTTATGGAAAACCTTTTATATATATTTATCGTCAAAAGATATCAGATGTAGGTTAGTTAGAATAGAATTATTTCAGTTTAGTTTCAATTCGATTGCCTTTTACGTCAAACTTGACGCATACCACGACGCAAATAAATTGTTAATAATATGTTTAGCCCAGTCGGGTAGACTTTAACCTGGAATTAATTATAGCCAGAAATTTTTTTGCGCCAATGTTTCAATTGCGTGTGCCACTGTGCCAATGTGCCAAGTTTTCAATGGGTCAGATAGCGGAAAAGGGATTAAATATTGATTTCTGAAAAAAATCATAAGAATCATAATTGTGGGAAATATAATCTACAATTTTGTATCTATAATTTTTTTTGCTGCATTTGATAATAATCGAGATACACACGGAATTATACTTTGACTTATTTTTTACAGTTATTTCCGTAAATATTGATTGTACGATAAAAATTATAAGGGCCAAAGTTGTAGAGAATCAAATTTACAACAACTTTGGTTCTTTCGATTTTAGTAAAAAAAAATAAAATAAAGGAGATATGACTAAAAAAGGTTTGACCTTGAAACCAATGTTGCGGTTAACGCACCGTTCGGATTTGGTCGAGTTTTTGGATATAAACTACTTATAACCCCCCTTAAACATTGGCGCAAAACAAATTCTACTATAATTAATTCCAGGTAACCCCTATTTTTCAGCTAACTCGCCTAGGCGAGTAAGGGCTTATAAAACTGTCAAACTCATATATCTACATTATGTGGATAAAAACTAATGTAAGTACTGTTGATGTACCTGTTAAATAAATAAATGAATAAACACAGTGGATGTAGTAACCACGCTCTTCAAAAACCTAGCCAAGAGAATCGGCAAGAAACTGCGGTCAAATATTTAATCTTCCCCTTATATTCGTGATTGGTTAGTCACCAATAATATTAAAGGAAAGCACTCGGTAATCTATTGTTATCATATTTATGATAAATAATCAAATTAGGGGCATAGCTTTCTACCAAATTTTCAAATAAATAGATGAAGCGTGGATACCGCTGCCGGTAGCAAACAAATGGCCAGCTGGCGCAGTTCAATGACCCGAAAATACGACCGCGCGCAATTTGTCTGCTAGGACGCCCATGGCTTTCGTAAATAATTACTCAACTTTAGACTAAATTTGCCACGGAGTAAACTTATTCGAGATTAAATAATTATTTACGAAAGTCAATTAATATTTGCTTTTAATATTACAATTATTCTTTATAAATGATCCCCGCGTATAACATCCTCAAATATTGAAGGTCAACGTAACTGAGCGGTCACCTGTACATATAATACATATAATTTTTGTAGCAACAAATTTACAACAAATAGTCCTATATCAATTTCAATCAAAATTTGTGTATACAAAATTCATTAATCATTATTATTGATTAGTGACAGATATTGTCTATAGAATACGGTTGCTGAAGTGGAACTCAGTGGGTCATATATCGATACCTTAATTCGCAAACCAGCTAACTCCATTTTAGTATTTTTTTTTTTCATTTGTCAGGGAATCCATAAAAATTGTAATATATTTTAACTAAATACAAAAAAGAAACAAATTCATCACGTAGGCGAATCACTAAGGTTCACAAATAACAATTTCTTCAAAGAATTGTGATAACATTAGATTTTAAATTGTTGCAAATAATGTCTTTGCGAACTCCACGTTTCTGAGAAAAGTGGAGTTAGCTGGTTTGCAAATTAAGGTACCGATATGTATAACGGACCACAATAGATGGACCAAGAAAATAATTGAATGGATCCCGCGGGACAGTAAAAGATCGAGAGGACATCCAAACAAACGATGGTCAGACGTTTTCACTCAAAGACCAGGACCACATTGAATGAGGAAGACTAGAGATAGACAGCTGTGAAGAGAAACGGGGGAAGCCTACGCCCAAGAGGCGACTAATGCTTAACGGCGTAAATGTAATTAATTTATTCTATATGTTGTACTTTTTGTGTACCTAAAGTAGTAGAATAAATGGCTGTTTTATTTCATTTATAAGATATTTTTTTATAAGCTCTGCAAAGCAAAAAGTTTGTTTACAAAAATAAACAAACAACAATAACATGAATATATTTTGACATAAACGACATGATTATATATTAACCTAAAATTGGTTTTGGCCATATTTGAACGAAATTCGGTGCTCGTAGGGCTAAGATTAAAATGGGTCGTTACTTTAAAAAAAAAATAAACATTCTCAAAAACAAGAAATCACTCAGTGTCATTATTATCACTATTAATAATCATTAGATAATCATAAGATGCCACAAACTTTCAGTTATTCTCATGATAAACTGGTGGAAGAAACTAGATAAATTCTTCCTGTAACAATACTGTAGAAGATAAGTAAATTTTATATGGGACAACGTAAACATTTTTACAACAAAATCCCACAAAACGTTAAAAACCATTCAGTTAATAAATTCAAGGAAAGTATTAAAGAACGTTTGTGTGTTAAAAGTTATTATAAATTATTCTGTATTTAATGTTTATTAAAAAATACTAATAAAAAAAAGTATTGATCCCGCTGATTTTCTTTCGCAGGTTCTTCTCAGATCAATAAGCAAGTGATATCATTTCTAAATTCAATAAAGATATATTAATTTTGCATAATATTTTTGCGACATCAAACGATTAAGTTTTTTTCGTTTAGATGTATAGGTAAGCGATATAATATGAGTTTTAAAGGTATTTCCGAAGGTCTATCAACCATTGGTCTTCTTGTCCTAATAGAACGATTAGAAATGTTTATATGATTTCTAGGAATTACGAAAACAGACTTCAAACGCCTTAAAAGTATACTTTCGAGACATATCTTTTTCGTTATTTTCATTTTGAAAACAAACTGCTGAACCGATTTTTATGAATATTTTTTTGGACCATTTGGGAAGTATCAGATAAGAAATGAATTTTTTAAATCACTTCATAAATGGCAGAGATATAGGCGAAAATCTCCTACATTTTGTTATTTTCATTTAAAAAACAAATTACTGAACCGATCTTTCTGAAAATGTTATAGAACCATTAATGAAGAATATCCCATCAGACAGCAAACATAAGTTAATTGTAGTAAAACAATAATAAAAAAATCCATAAACTGGGAGCCTTGATGAAAAAAATAAAACACGTTCGACATAGGAATCAAATACAGATAAACTATGAACTTTTAATCGTTTACAATGACAAAACAAATTTCACTACTAGGAGCCAATAATGCCTTTTGTCACCCTAAAACACAAAATCACAAAATATTTAAGGACGATTTCATGCGTCATTTTTATCGTCTTCTTTTAAAGATCTAGACAAATTTTTGCTTACAATATGACTATCAAAATTTTCTTCAATTTCTGTGTTGTGTTCGTAAGTATGACAAACATGGCTCTGATCCTTTTTAGGTCTGTGAAATGATAGATTGATATTTTTCTTCACAACCTCTCTATACCGCCTCAAGGATTCGCATTTGGCACCATATTTATTTGGGTCGATCGTCTTTATATAAACTATACATTCGAGCAAAACTCAACGATCCGACTAAATGCTTATCTTCTTCATCGTCCGATTCAAATGAATTAACGTGATCGCATATACTTTTAACAATTTCGGAATCCATCTTAGTTTTATGGTGCTTATGTCTGCCTCTATTATCCACTAAAGACACGGTATCACTTGCTTAAGCTACTGCAGTCCGAATCATCTTTGTTCCACAGCTGAGGGTGTTTAAAAACATCAGTTTGCAAACAATAAACTTGGAATTTTGAGTATTTCGAATACCAGGCAAATGGTAAATATACGTAAACGATCTTCTAGATCCGCCTTGTGTTATTGCTCTTTTTTTATTTATTCTAACCACGTGGTTGCTTATAAACTCGTACTGTTTGGAATGGTCGTCAATTTCCCAAAATCTATTGAATATATCAATCCTTGCGTCGTCATCAAATTTTTGAGAGCATTTCAATTTACATGACTTTTGACATGGTTCACCCAATTTCTTTCCGGACCTCATCTTGCCATCTCTACAGTAGTATGATTTGCCAGTATTTTTCAGTCTCTTCCTCCTCGTGTCTCTCTGTTCGTGGCGATTTTTGTCTCTCAATCTACAACTGTCTTTCTTTTTAGTAAATCATGTTTTCGTAATACTTGGGAGTAAATTCCTCTCTCGATGAGTATTGTGAAATTAAAGACGACATATTGTCATCTGTTGACAAAGATGCAACTGACGAGATTGGTTTTTCATCAAAAAGATTAAAACTGCCATTGGGTGAAGGCATATTGGTATATTCTCTACATATATCATCAAAATCATGTTCATTTTTCATACGAATTGTCTCTTGGCTTCCACACCCGTGAGACGTGTCGCTGATTTTGCACAACGGATTACTATTTGATATAGGACTATTCAAGGACACATTTTCAATAGTGACTTTATTTGGACGTGAATCAGAATAATGTTCTTTATCTATATTTTTCTCTTCTTTTTCTTTAGAAAGTTGAACAGGCGTTATAGAAACGTTAGGCTGTGATGTATTATTTTCAATATTTTGTTTTTTTTTCTTCATCGTCATCAGAGTCTGGCAATAAATTCAAATGAATATAATTTTTTAATACCTCATCAACTCCAAATGGCAATGGAGAAGCTGAAAGAAAGAAATCGCTTTATACAATGGGTGGTTATGTGGGTAGTATTGATTAGGCTACTTATTTCCATTCTGTCCATAAATGGCAAATAAATCAACTAACAATGTATTAAACCGAAAATTTGAATTAAACCGAAATAAAATTTCTCGAAATGTTTGGCCAATGTGCTCGTTTCTAAAATAAAATGCGTATAAAAACTAAAGTGCCACATTGGCCCTTACATTTAAAATCCGTGGTTTACTTATTATTCAATATGAACAATGAATCATGTAAAAATAAATGTTATCAACATGCGATAACTGTAAAAAGTTAATACTTACAAAGCTCGGTGTATATGTATTTTCGTCTTTTTAGCCCTTCTCAATTTAGATGGTCCTATTTTTTAGGTACGCTCGTGGATGTCTCCGGCAATAATGAATCGATTATAAAAATTCTTTTTTAAAATGATAGGTTACTTCCGAAATGGTCCCGTAAAATTTTCTGGAAAAATCGGTTCTATAGCTGTTTTTAGAACAAAAATAAACGCCTTTTTTGACGTTTGTTTTTTTTTTTTGTCAAGAACATTTTCCCGAAAATACACTTCTAAGGCGCTTAAAGTCGGTTTTTGTACTTTTCTGTGAAATTAATCTTCTTATAACGAAGTCCATTACCCAAGATACTATTATTTGTATTGTCAGTTGTTAAATTTATTAAAGTCTAACTTCAAGTAAACTTAGAAAGATATTTAGACGTCATGCTTCACTAAATACCTGATAAAAGAGGTAATATTAATTTTAAAAAATCACACCGTAACGTTAAAGTGCCAATCTGATTAATAGCTGTTGTCGTAAACAAAGACGCGGGATATCCCCGCGTAGAAGACTTGCACAACTGCTTGACCGTTATACGTTTAAATTGTGCCACATAAGACCTTTTACATCAGCAAAACTTGTACTTTCAACTATACATATGTAGGTATTTTAGCGCACATAGCTGATTAGATTTAAAGGTAGCATTCTAAATGTTGAAATTGTTTTATTGGCCCATATGCGTACGACCCGTCGAAATACTACTATTAAACTAATACGTGGGTGCGTTTTTAAGTTCACGGAATGAGAGGGATGGAGGGGAGTGATTATGCTCATTAGGACCGTAACGTGTTCAGT
>JAOCPS010257111.1:0-13450 GCA_025505425.1 Graphium colonna | reverse complement strand
GTGTGTCCATGGGCGACGGGATCACTTACCATCAGGTGAACCGTCTGCTCGTTTGTCTTCCTTTCCATAAAAAAAATCATTATCGATATTTGATGTTGATTTGTTGAATGTTGAGGAATGCAGTGCGACCAGTGTAGGAGGCGTCGAGGGGCCGTCGGCGGAGCAATTTCTCATCAATCCACAGTAGCCGAGTAATCTATTTAAAGCAGTGTATCGACTGCCCAATTAAATATCTTTATGTAAGGACCTAAATTAATCTGTGGTTATACGAGAAATGCGATGTGAACCGATCGTAGAGAATTTCTTTTGGATAAGTTAAAAATCAAAAGATTTTAATAATTTTGATTTGATCAATTAACATTGAATATGTTTTAATCAAGTTGCTATATTAGTCAATTAAACTTGTCTTTTAAGCGTAGATAATATAAAAGTATACGGAAAATAAAAATATAACTCAATCTAATAAATGCTGCAAATTTTTCAAATAAAACTGTAAACGCTGTTAACTCAATGTTGATTGATATGTTTACTAAATAGCTTTTAGCCGAGTGTAATAAATAGCTTGTTTATTCATGTTTACATTGCTTTCTTGTAAAATATTTAAGGAATTGACGCTTAGTTTTTTTTCTATTCTAAAAGTATTAGTAGAAAAAGTATAGCAAAGTATTTTAAATTAAATAATTTGACGGTTTATTTCAAGGTTCGTTTTTTAAATGTTATCACCCGACGTTTCGAACCCTTTACAGCGTTCGTAATCACGAGTAGTAAATATTGAAGCTCACGGTATGCAGGATTGACAAGTGACATGAGGACATCAAACACCTCAGTCCTACCCGTGACCGTGAACGCTGTAAAGGGTTTGAAACGTCGGGTAATAAAATTTAAAAAATGAACCGCGAAAAAATCCGAAAAGTTGTTTAATTTAAAATGTCTAATATTCGCGTAAGTCTCAAAAACAACATAGCAAAGTTTCTTATCTATCCTACCTTACTACAACAACATTTACAACAACTTAACAGCTTTTCCTACTCTCGAATTAGGCTGCAAAAACTTAATTAAATGTAAGTAAATTTGACTTCATATAAGACTGGCGGTAAAAAAATATTTATTATTTTTACTTTATGGCAGAACAGAAAGTTATTTTATTTTAATGGAAAAAGAACGTTTGCCAGCTAGTCTTTAAATATAATTATCCCGCTAACAAAAAATAGATTTTTTTAAAGTATATTATTAATCGGTCTTTATCACGAATGAAATCAAAATATTAAAATTAATTGAACAAATTAGGGCTATAGTTTAAAAATAATTAATTTGTATTCAAAAATATGATATTCAATTTATTTTAAATAAGAAGCAAATATATGGATTTAATTTCGAGTTAAAAGGAAGAGTTTATTACTTTTTATTTATTAATTGAAACCAAAATGACAGACACATCTAACAATTTTTAGACAAAAGTTACAAAATAAAATCAAAGGGATACTGCGCTGAAGTCTTCTAGAACCTAAATGTAATTAAATTTTCATGCATAAAAGGCATGGGCCGTTTCACCGTTTTTTCACTTGCCATCGGTTATATAACGTTATCGTTGCATACAAAAAGAACGTTAAATAACCGATAGCAAGTGAAAAATCACTGAAATGGCCCATGCCTACATATTGCATGATGTTCTCAATCAGAAAGTATGTTTAGTGTTATACTTAGATTTATATTCCTTAAAACGGTCTATAATACAGCGAAACCTGACTAATAACTTAAAAGTGTTTACACAACTTTATTTTCGTCCATTTTTATTTTTATAGATTTGGATCTAACATATGTATGTATTTTTTTAAAATAGTTTGGGTTTAGTACACAAGTTCAAAGATGAAATAGCTAACCAATAGACAGGATAAAACATTTTTTTATTCAATGACTGCTCTTTGTAATTATTAACTAGTAGTATGTAACTTGACCCTTCATCTTATTCATAGTTCAAAATATATAAAATTCTATATTTTATTGCACACAGGCAAACAATTATCATGGAAAAGGACTGTTGAACAATGACGTCTGCGACAATGTTTGTTATATATACATCTTTTAAGCGCCTAGACTGCAGGTTAATACGAAAGTCTTATTTATTAGTCAAATAAAATGTAATAATTATTTCTTTTTAACATCCATCTACTTTGCCCATTCATGTTATAAAGAAAAACTGATGCGTTCAATTCTGCTTGACCGGAAAAAAGATATATCTACTAAATATATATTTTTTTTATTTACGGCCAATTCAGATTAAAGGTGGTAGAGCATAACATCCTTTTACAGCTTTTGATGCACTTCTACGTCCACGCTCGCCCGGGGTAGTGCCACCAACCCTTATAAAGTCGGCATAAAATAAAGTATGCATGACTTTTGGGGATGCCGGATGGCCATCCCATCCAAATCCTTTAGCCCCAGCTCATCCTATCCAATAGAACAGTTTTATCCAGCTTCCATGTTGACAACGCACTCGCGACTATTCGTATGTTGCCAGTCTATGGGCGACGGAATCGCTTACCATCAGTTGAACCATCTGCTCGTTTGTCTTCCTTTCCATTAAAAAAAGATATCAGAATAGACATTTCAAAATTCGTTTTAAAGTTTTCGCTATGACATTTATTCACTTTATTTTTTAAATTTCCTTTATCTGCAATAATTATTAAAACATATTTTATAATACTAGTAATTTTAGGCGGTTACAAATATGTCTTTATATATCTATCAGATTCATGAAAAAAATATTTAACCTATTTTATCATTGTGAAAATATTAAAGTAAGTCTATTTAAAATTTCAAATTTAAAAGTTAAAATATAAAAATACGAATACATTTTTGAAATGTCCTTATGTAATGTATCAAATTAATATTAGTTAACATTATTAAGCCTACTTCACTAATTTGAAAATAAATATCTTTTGAAACTTAATTATATATTTATTTGTATTATAACTCTTTTTCATAAACTTAGTTCAACATATATATCCTATTTATGTTGACTGGAAATTCACAGAAAACCTTTGAGAACTAGGAGTAAATATTTATTTCTGGGTTTTCATTTCTGATCGCTTAGTTATACTTATTTTGGGATGGCTTATTCTAATATACTGGTTTTCACCCAGTGTCACGTGATATGGCACTTAGTTGAAGAGAGAGCCAGCATGCACAGGTTTTAGGATATCAAAATGCTTCTTAATGGTATCATAGTTTATCATAAATGAATGAAAGTAACAAAAAATAAGTTTTTATATTTTATCAGTCTGTTTTATTCATTGCTGTATTGCAAATAATGGGATTCATATTTAGCTATATCTAAAGAGAATACGATGAAATTGTTATATCAAAACTATGTTTTAGAGTGAATATTTTAATAATAATAATTAAAAATTTTATTAAACAATGTTCAATCTAAGATTTTGATGTTGAAAATTTTAAATTACGTTGTGTGCTGTATTTTTTTTTCATTCATAGGTAGAAATATAACCTATCCTATTTTTTATGGGAAGGAAGATTTACTTGAAGAAAACGAAAATTGAATAGAATAGTTTATTGGATAGGATGGGATCGGGATTAAGCGAATCCTTAAGAGGGGAAAGGAGTGGGAAGAAGAGGGTGGGAATGGCTATCCGGCAACCCCAAAATTTATTTTATGCCGACTTAGTAAAGAGCGGTGGTACTTCCACGGGCGAGTGTGGCCGTCAATGTGTAGCAAAAGCTTTGAAACGATGTAATGCTCCACCACCTGTAAGGACTCTGTAGGGGCACTAGGAGCCTATGCTACTCTACTATCGCTACATGGTGCAAATTTGTTATTTGAAATATTTTTTTTTCAAAATTCCCAAGAAAATTTTTCTTTCACTTAATTTAGAACTCTGTTTCTATCTGTGTGTCTATATCTATGTTCAATATAATTGGATTTGTTACAGAACATTTTAAAATCTTTCCATTTTCTACAATACTATATATACGATACGATACGTATGGTTTAAAAATTATCCAGAATTTTTAAACCATACTACGTATCGTCGTATATCCCTGCAAAAGTAACGCAGATTCAATTTGATCACAGAGCATCTAATTTATGAGGTTATAACAGAGCGTTCACTCGAAAGTTATTAACATCGCGCGATTGCGACCTCGGAAGGCCGTTATTCCGAATAACAAGAGCGCATTCCGCATTTCGGAGCCGCCATTTGAACTTTCTCGCTGCCACAGACTACGTGGCGCCGCGTGTTGTATTTTATCTGTGCTCAAACATATCACAACGAAAAATTAAACGTTGTATGTATTTTACAACGTAATACACTCTGTAAAATATATTATCGTCTAAACATTTATTAAAAAATACTGATAGAAAAAAGTATTAGCCCCGCTGAGTTTCTTACGCCGGTTCTTCTCCGGTCAGTGGCTTTCCTTCCGAACCGGTCGTAGTTTTTTTATGACAATCAATAAGCATGTGATATAAATTCTATATTGAATACAGACATTTTGATTTTGATATAATTGGACATCGAATAAATGTAGGAGTAAGTTTTTAACATCGATGATTCTTTATAGACAGGTTATATATGACGTGTCATACCTTGATCACAATGAAGTCTTCTTAATGGTATATACATACGAGTCACTTTATTAATATATAATTTTCGCTCTTTTTCATAAGGTAATCTCGTTGGAGAGTTTTCTTTATGATATTAAAAAACTTGCTTCGTAAACACACTGCACGAATATCAATTCAGGCGCAATAAAATCGTTCTTTTTAAATTTATCCAATATAAAGTGTTTTAGAAGAGTTTGTCATTAAAAATAACACACAACCTCAAAAAAGTTTGGAACTTTAATACTGTTACGACTGACCGTGTAATTTTTGTAAATAGTTTTTGGTTGTCAACCATCACACTGGTAGTTAGGAGCATAAAATGATAAGGTGAATTTTTCCGTAGGACATAGCAAGTGATGTTTGAGAGGAAACGGAATACATTAGTCGGTACACAGATAAATGTTTTCTCTTCTACTGAAAGGGTTTATTGACAGAAACATAAGGTCACGAACTATACGAATACATGAAAATTTTATCATACTTTAAGACCCATTCTCGACAACTAGTACAAATGGAGAAACGTCAATTTTCTCTTGTACTTAAATATTTATGGCGAGTATGTCTCTGTGATCGACAGTTTAAAGGATTAAAATTTAGAATGTTGGCAATTGACCATGGTCCATCCATGGTCGACAACCAAGTCCAAACAGTTCCCTAAATTGAACAAGTTAATGACCAATGATAACTCCTAGCTTTCGATTAAAAAAGACAAGCAAATCATTCATGGGCCTAGATGTGCGCATATATAATAATATCCACGATCTATATTAGATATTCCGTTTGATATATTTAAGAACAACATAAGAAACATTCTTGTACGTAAAGCATACAATGCTATTAAAGAATACTTTGACGATTTACGTGTATGGGAATAAAACTATCCATTATTAAACAGGCAAAACGAATTATAGTGTACTGCATTTTGTAAGAAACATTTGTTTAAACGAGTAACTGCTGAGTTTCTCTCCCGCTCTTCTCAGCAGAATCTGCCTTCCGAGCTGGCGTTTCCTCTCGAACACTTAATGACAATATAAAAATCGACGTTTCATAAGAACGCGGGAGCGTCTGTGTGGATAAAGATATTTTGAATTGGAATTTAGTACAAGTAGATGAGCAAGCCAAGCGTCTTTTATTTTACGCTGTATGAGACATGGAATTTTTACATCGAACACGCTGTATTGATTGTTAGCCTCTTTCCGTTAGTCTAATGGTCTAACACCATTCTGGTTTACTTTGATTTGGTAACAGAATAAAAATTGTCGATATAGTTTTGAAACAGTAAACATTCGGCCTTAAACGTGACAAGTGATTAGATATTAATGATAACGGTTAATTTTGTATCATTAAAAGCAATAGTTATAATTGATTCCATGTATCAAAATGCACAAGGTGGAGTATTTCAGCCACGTGCTCAGACACGATAGATACAATCTGCTGCAAATGATCATTATGGCCTTACCCATATGAAAGGCAAGAGACGCGCTGGGCGCTGGAGAAATTTTTATCCAATTAATCCTTATTTAAAGATTAATTAGTATTTTGCTACCTCGATTAATGCCACAATAATGGATTTTAACCGACTTCAAAAAAGGAGGAAGGTTCTCAATTCGTATGTTCATATATTTTTTTATGTACGTTCGCGCGTATCTCTGCCATTTATGAACCGATTTTGAAAATTCTTCTTTTTATCTTACAGGTTATTTTTCTGGAATAGTTCTACAAATTTTTCATTAAAATCGGTTCAGTAGTTTTTCTTTTAAATCAAAATAATAAAATAGATTTTTGCGGGTCTCCGTCGTTTATGAACCAATTCCAAAAACTCGTTTTTTTATATGATAGAGCGGTATTCGTAGATAGTTCTATAAAATAAAAAAAAATCGGTTCATCAGTTTGTTATTTAAAAATAAAGTTATTAAAAATAACAAAATTTAGAAATGTTCGCGTATATCTCCGCAACTTATGAACTGATTTGAAAAAAATACTTTTGTCTGAATTAAATGAAATGAAATGAAATGAAATGAAAATGAAATGAAATGAAATTTGTTTTTAAAATCCAAATAGGAGAGAAGATATGTTTCGAAAGTGGACTTAATGCGGTTTTCGTAATTTTCTGTGAAAATAAACTTGTATCTAAAACAGTTGTTTTTGTACAGGTCGGGCTTTGAAAGGCTAAGGAGCTGAATCTGGTGGTTACCGATGCTATTCTTTGCCTATTAGCAAATCGGGTAATTTGGGTAAAATATCATCGGCTATTTCCACTAGTGTATTGTAAGGTGTAGTAATCAATCAAATCAAATAATGGATGTTCTAAGATTTAGGACAATAATCCATCTAAATTTGAAACATTCATATATTGCCTGCGAAATAAATGTAATTGTATCTCTACTATATCTCTATTTTTATAATAAAATAGTAACATTAATTTTTACGTGGTAGAGCATAACATCTTTTCACAGCTTTTGCTGCATTTTTACGGCCATGTTAACCTGGGGAAGTACCACTGCCCTTTATAAAGTCGGCATATAATGAAGTATGCATGACTTTTGGGAATACTGGATGGCTATGTACACCTGCTCTTTTCCTTCTCATTTTCCCTCCAAATCTTTAATCCTGCCCATCCTTTCCATTAAACGTATTTTATCCAATTTCCCAGGTTGACAACGCACTCGCAACTCTCTGGATGTTACGAGTGTCTAGGGCGACGGGATCGCTTGCCATCAGGTGAACCATTTGGTCGTTTGTTTTCCTTTCCATAAAAAAATCATATATGCCATACCATGTCTCTATTTTTATAATGAAATAATAACATTAATTTTTGTGGTTAATCACGATATTTTTTTTTATTTATCTGCACTCCGTCTTACCCAAATATGAGGTTATATAACGATGTAATATAAATTAAATTATAGTGTTTACATTACGCTATCACTTTGAACTGAGATAATACGATACAATATAGAGGTCGTACTTTAGAGAGCGGTGTGAAGCATCAGATGTTCAGAAGCTCGTGCCTCAGTTGATTGGAAGACTACTAGGTGAAACTAAAATGTGTAGATAGTGGAAGGAAGGTCTTTTTTAGTCAACTGGCCTTCAATGGTAATGCAATCTGTAACCAATTAAGTAGTGTAATTGGTAATTGATAAAGTGAGCATTTTCATTTTTGGTTATGGTACAAGACATTGATCATTTTGGAAGTTTGATTTCTTTTCATGGAGAAGAAGGTGATCGCTTTACCATCATATTAATACTACTTAGAGTTCATGCATGATTTCCGTTTCCTACGCAAAGTATTGTATGATGGTACATCTTTATTATATTGCATTGATATAAATAATGTCAAATTTCAGGACAAAAATACATTTTCTTACCTTGTTACTTTTTATTTATCCTGCATTCAAGACAATGACATGTTTGGAGGCCGAGCTCAGTTGGTCGAACAACATCATTTTTCTACACAGAGGAGACTGAATTGTATTTTCAAGGTTAAACAATCCAATGTCCTTTTTTACCCCTAAAAATTTGTATAATAACTTTAACTACAAGTCCTCCTGACCGAATTTCGGTCACGGCGGCCAATCTACTCAGAGATCAACCAACTGCGCAGGAGATAGTGCACAAGTGTACGCGCAGGCACAGGTGCATTCTCTGTTCCTTATCTCTCAAAGTCCGATAGGACGGATATCCGACCGGAGAGAGATCAGGCGCAGGACCGACTTTTTACATGCCCATCCGATGCATGGATCATCTTTCTTTTTAGGCAATCGGGTGATCAGCCAGCATTGCCTTAATCCAACCAAGAAACAACAACATAAAGTTATTGTTGCGAGATTCGAATCCACGTCCGGTTTACAATGTAAAGGCCCATACCATTAGGTTACGGAGGTGGTTAATTTTTTATCAGTTTTATTAATTATATCGTAGTAAATGATAATTCATTTTAAAAAGCCTTATGGTAATATTTTATTTATATGAAAATAGGCCTCAAAGTTACATATTTTCTTTAGCGTCAAAACTTTATCATGTGCACTAAAATTAATAAGTATATAGTAAAAATTCAATTACTTCAAAATGACTAACTAAATTTATTTCTTAATGTGAATGATTACTATGCAAAATGCAATCTATCTTTTTCCATGATTTTTGTGACATTCAACAAATACAATTTGTCCTACATGACCACATGTAATCAAAATTGTTTCTACAAAATGGAAATGAAAAATGTAATAACGTACAAAAGTACTTTTAATAGAAATGTATCGGCAGTAAAATCTGATCAATCCTACTTGATCAGATAAAAAATGATAATATTTGTATAAATAAACCTACCAGTTTTATGGTGAACATAAGTCCAAAAAGTTAATACCATAAAGGAAAAGAAAAAAATATTTAGACTTCTAAATATAGCATTTCTTCTTTAAATCACTTTCGCGTATTTTTTCGTTAAAACACTTCCTTTAACCTCAAAATAAACATGCACTAAACATACCAAAAAAAAAAAATGTTAGTAAAATCTGGCCACGTTTTATCATGGTAAATTAATAATTTATGAATTGTCAAAACCCTCACGCACAATACCTCTTCATAGACAACCGAGTGTGGATTGCTTGATTAGTGAATTAATATTTATATGCCGTGTTTACGTCAATAAATAATTCAAAACGAGACTTACATGGAAACGATAGCTTTCTTTACATGTTTTAACACCATTGATAATATTCTCCCATCGTCAGTATAAATAAAAAAAAAACTTTTTATTCCTCTACCATCAAAGCTATTTTTAGTTTATGGTATTTGATGAATTGACAGAGATCAATTCACTAGATATGGCAATGTCCAAAGTAGCATAGCGAAGGTTTGGAGTTTCATAAATTAAAATACTTAAAAAAAAATACTGTAATAGGACCTTTTTCGTATGAATTATTTGATTTTAACTTCCGAAACAAGACATTTATATTTATGACATTGTCTATATAATGCCTATAAATGATAAATCAATATTAAAAAATGATCAGCAAAAATTTAAGAAACCTGTCCAACCTGACAACAGATATTAATATGTAACGTTTTGTTAAATAGCCTCATAAAAAGTTTGAAGCATTTATATTAGTCGTGTGCCGTAATAAATTTTAAACTAAATCTCTTATCAAATACATTAATATTTTTTATTTTTGATATCCCAAAACACATAAAATCTTGTAATAAAATAAATTACTTTGTAAAAATGGTGGCTAACGTTTATTACATCGAGGAATAAGAAAGGGCACTGTTATCCTCTGTCATTTAATTTAATTTTTTTTTATTTGAGGCCTAAAAATGTTGCGCTTTTAGTAAATTTTTAATTGGATTTAATTAAATTACTTATTTGAAAAGTTTCCTGCAAATTTACTATTTTTTAATGGTAAATGTAAAACAATTAATATTGTCACATTCTTTTTTTAGTTATAAATGATAATCATACTATCATCAGTAAATCAAATGAATACTAGTTCCGGTTGGCGCCAAAAAATATAAATAAAAATTTGTCATTCGATGATGACGCGTGCTTGTAAAATGGAAACAGGTTTGAAGGGGTTTTTTATGAGGTTTATCTATAGACAGAGATATTATTACGTTGTAATTTATTATTTATTATGTACAAATATTATATAAATATAAAATCTTTGTTTATTTTGTTAAAATACTTACCAGTATTAACATCAGCTTCCGTTCTCCCGCCATTACTTGAGTACTGCACAGATAACTAAGACGCGACGTCAGCCTCTCTCGTGGAAACGAGGCCGTTCTAGAGCGTACGGTGAAAAAAGTCTAGGCAGCGAACAAATGAAATTATCACATTATAATATCTAGTTAAAAGATGACGCGGGCGCAGCTTTATTACTTCTGTTTTGCGTTTAGGCTTATGATAAGTTATGCCACAGAATATATGGCTAGATAGCACTGGCCGTAAAAGTAAGGCCGAAAAAAAAGTAAGTGAGCCCGATGTTCGCGGTACTGTTTGACAACACATTAGAAGTGGCCGAGCCGTGGCGATTGCGATTGCGAGTTGCGAGAGGAGAACAAAAAAACTGCGAAATCACGTCTGCCTGGGCGTGGCGGGGCGGGAGAGGGCGTTGCGCCCTCAGCGCCGCCCCTCTGACTCACCACCGCAACAAAGAACCGAGTAGGTACGCAGACGCAGCTAATTATCGGAATATATCGATATAAATCAGGCTGCAACCCGCATATGAGAACAACACTAACAATATTGGTGTTGGCAGTCATGTTCTCAAATAGCACACATACACAAATTTGTACACATACCGACACGTTCAAACAAACATTGCAAAATAATGAACATTTTCCTTGTCTGAATCTCTTTAATCACACAATAGTCAGACACGACATTAACGAAAAACCACACACGAAGTACTGTGCACCAAACTATTTGAACAGATTTCAAATATCAACTGAATATTTGTGCAATATTTTCCTTATCACATTGTCTTTTATTCTACGTAAGATAATTGTATGCCAATTCCTAATACAAAGCGCTCACCCTTCTGCGATAACCTCATTACCTTTAAAGCGAAAGAGCAATGGATGGCGCACTGCATAATTTGTTGTGGTAATGGTTTATTTTTAGAAGTGCAATAGTTGTTTTGTCTGGCGCATAATCATTATTATGTTAGTATTTTTCCTTTTTACATGCAATGTGTTTATCGTTTCGTACAGATTTGGGCGATCATGTCATTACTTTTTAATAATGACATTGCAATAAACTTTAAAATGGATATACGGCTTGATTTCTAGTTTCCTACTATTACTAAAAATGGCGCATCTATTTAATGTCTGACTCTACATTTATTTATCTAACCGAACACATCACCTCATTTGTATGTTTATAATCACGTAACAAAACGAACGCTATCGATTTTTTTTATCTATGTACGCGTGCTAGAATTTTCTAGTTTATGTCCGGCCGATGGCCTTATAATCGAAGTCGTAATAAATTAAAAAAAAGCCCGCCCTCGTTTGCTATTCTGTGGCCGATGTTTTTGCGTATCTGTACCGCCATCCGGCTCGGGTCATGCAGGTGAGTCATGCACTTGCGGGAGGGAGTGTTGTGATGACGTCATCTCCGACCTGCTGTCCTCATATTGGCCCCGTGCTTTGTTTGCCAACGAGCTGCCCCCGGCGGGTTCCGAGAATCGCCCATGATCCGGGGCTAAGTCAACAGTTCCGATACGAAACGACTCTAAACTACATATAGAAGCGACTAACCAATAAGGAGATACGAATAATTTTTTTTTTATTTTGACTAAAACAATGACGTTTTATGACCGTGTTTTTATGTTATTATTTTGTTGTTCATATACAAGTTTTGCGGTGATAACTCATCATTTAACGAGACTTGTTTACCATGTCCTACAAAAACGACGCGAAGATACCTAACAATATTGAAAAAATAATCGATTCCAATACACGCTTATAGAGAATTGATAATTTCCGCAAGGCCACACTCCATAAAATCAAATTGAGCCGTACCGAAATTATTATCAAACGAAATGTTGCGCCCGCGGCTGCATGCGAGCCGGGCTTCGACCGGGTGCGGGTCAACGACCGCCAAACCGCGCTAATCCGCCATCTTGGATTCGTCACGGAGAGCGCGCGTTATGTCTTTCGCTTGATTCCGGCTTGGCAACACCAATATGCCATTATCATTTGGCTATAGGTACTTTAATAACAATAAGATCTTCCTGAACAAAATTTAAATATTGCTAAACAAAATTTATTAAGGCTATAGTTTCACCCAGCTTAGCGTACATCTTGTATTTGGTAGAAAAACACAGTTGTGTACTGTGTTTAGACTTGTAAATTTTCCACGAAATTTTTTATGGGATTATTTATATGTCATTCGTCTTAAAGTGTTACCTCAGTGAAAACATCTGTCTTAATATCCCTAAATTTATATTAGAAAGATATAAACATCAAAGTATCTGGTAGAGTGGTAGCAATTTTAAGTGATGACTTACCACGTGCTCTGCGGTGAAGGAAAATATCGTGAGGAAACCTGCATATTAATTAGATAATATTTCTGAGATATGTGAAGTCCGCCGCACTTGGACCGCGTGGTGGTCTATGCCCGCAGTGGCAGTGGGATAATTTAAAAAAATAGGTTGTTACTTCAATTACTTTAAACATCAACTTTGGTATGTTGGCTTCAAACCTATGACCTGACGATTGACGGAAGTATACTATCCCCGCTACTTTTCGTACCTATACGTATGCCTCATTCTTACCATTCACAAAATCGACACCCACACCGTTTGAACAACTTTCACACTTACGTCATTGATTAAAGCAATAACAAGTGTTTAGGAATCACGAATAGATGTCGTAAAAGAACTACAATTAATATATTTAAGAACCCCTTCAATTAATTTAATTAAAAATTTAAAAAATAATATTTTCATTTCGTACCTGTACAGTAATCAGAATAACTTTTACTAAGCTTAGAATAAACGAATAAAAACAATGAAACGAACGAAAGAATGAAAACACTTTTTAACGTTTGCCTTGTAAATCCTCTTACACGTAACTGATGTTACATCTTTTACGTAAGAAACTTATAAGTAAAAAAACATTAATTAAATGTACCGGAAATATTCACTTTTTCTTAAGGCTCGTTTAAACTGATGTTATTCTTCAAATCTCGGAAGGAGGACAAATGCTAAATGTTTCAATTCTTAAATAGTTTTAAATAGCCCTGCGAAGAGATGTAGCATCTCTAAGCATATTATACCGCATTTACCACGGGGAGTGTTCAGAGGAGTTGTTCGGATTAATACC
>JAOCPS010256892.1:0-13452 GCA_025505425.1 Graphium colonna | reverse complement strand
AATTATGTCAGCTACACTGGGAGATACTGGGTAGCCCATAGCTACACCATACATCTGTATGTAGGATTCTTTATTCCATAATAAAAAGCAAGATGTAAGGCAATGTTTAAGGATTAATCTATATTCTAAAGTTATATTGTTCCGGTTTAGTTAAGTAAAGTTGTTTAACTTTTTAGTGAGTAAAAATTCAATTCCCGAGAAGCAGTACAAAATGCCTTTGAAGAGTTTGTTGCCTCCCGTACAGCTGATTTTTACAAAATGGGCATCAATAAACTGCTAATATCCTGGGTGAGGATGCGTCGATTGCATGGGAGTTTACTTTTAATAACATAAATAAAAAAGTTTTAAAAAAATAAGTACTTTCTTTATTCCAAACAAAACGGCGATTTCGTAGGTAAAAACCTATTATTTATTGACATATAGAAGAAGGTCTTAACCTGTTACTGTATATCAATAAATACAAATAACACATAACTGAAGAATAAGAAAGACATAGAAGACGAACACCTCCTTAAAATATTGATTAAACACAAATATGTTTACTCACAAATGTCACTACTCACAAAAAGAGTTGATAGATATGAGTAGAAAATATATAAATGAATATTAGATAGTAAAAGGGACAATAAATTATGTACCATGTGACATTTACAAAAGTAATTAAAACTTATTATTAATATTAGGACCTATAATACTTAGTGGCTATCATAAATAAATATTTTGTACAGAAAAGCTATAAGTTACATAAAACATTTTGTATGTATCCATATTTCATGTTATTAAATAACAATCAAGTTATTTTTTTTTATTTTAGTTAAAATTAACCAAAATTAAAGTAAATTACAGATTTTGATTTTGAGACTTACGGGACTATTAGACATTTTTAAATTAAACAATTTTACGGATTTTATCGCGGTTTATTTTTAAATTTTATCACCCAACGTTTTGAACCCTTTACAGCGTTCATGGTCACGGGTAGGACTGAGATGTTTGATGTCCTGTTGTAACTTGTTAATGCAATGCATACCGTCAGCGTCAGCGTCAGCGCCAGCAGCAGGTAGCTCAGTGTCCGGGCGCTTGCCTTCAATTCTGTTTACTCCAGGTGAACCTGAGTTCAAATCCCCGGTGCCGGCACCAATGAAATTGTTAAATTTCTAATTGCAATTTTAAGTGCTGATTTACCACGTACTCTGCGGTGAAGGGAAACATCGCGAGGAAACCTGAATATCTAAGAAATAATATTTCTAAGATGTGTGAAGTCTGTCAATCCGCACTTGGGCCGCGTGGTGGATTATGCCCAATACCCTCTGTTTAGAGGAGGCCTTTACCCAGCAGTGGGCAAAGGCCTCCTAATATAAAAATAGGCTTAAATAAAATATAAAAAAAAGACTTACTTTACTTTACTTTACCGTCAACTTAAATATTTTCTTTTTTAATTTCTAAAATTTTAATTTTTATTAATTTTTTAGATCGGACTAAAAATCAATATTCAAGCTGATTAACAAGTGACACCAGGACATCAAACATCTCAGTCCTACCAGTAACCATGAACGCTGGAAAGGATTTGAAACGTCGGGTGATAACATTTAAAAATGAACCGCGTAAAAATCCGTAAAGTTGTTTAATTAAAAAAAATAATTAAATATTACTTTTCTTTAAACCCTAATTAGGTGAAATTATTCCTCGTCTTAATCTTTATAAGCGAAAGACCATTGAATAACACTTGATCACCAAGTTTATCAAAACCGTAGGGACCAGGACAATTCGTTTTTGCAAAGGTACTAAAAAATCCCAAAATAAAAGGCAACGCCGAGGGAATTAAACTGATATTCGATTTTCAGCCATATGTTATGACAAATTCGTTATACAAACGAGCGTACTGTAGCTTTAGCTTAACATTTTGAAACTTTAATTGTATACATTATTATTATAAGATAATAAAAATTTGTAAATAAACTTATGCTTTATTAATACCTATAAAACAAAAAATTGTAAACGGAATATGCAAATATTCATTATAATACCCAATATCTATCAATTATTATTAGTAGTTATTAGTATCTTTTTCATACTTCTATGTAATTTATCCAATTTAATCAAAATCACGAAGGTCAAGCAACTCTTTTCCGTACAAATCTTTAACGATGCTTCATGCCAAATTTCCAGATTCTTAGTATGGTAGGGTTGATTTTTTTATAGATTAAAGTTATTATAGACCTAAGTATTTCATATCAATTTACTTTAATTTCTCTACATGTTCATGAAGAAAATGTAAGCAGTTTGAAATTATTAAAAATATTTTTATTAAATGATGTAAGTTAAAATTTGTTTTTCATAATTTTTACTTTATCTTGCCATAAAACTTTAGCTCATGCTAAATTTCAAAATTCTATGTCGACTGAAAGTATCCTTTAGGTTTTGATTCCCGTGAGAATTTGTAAATATGCGGCTTAAATTGCTTATTCTACACCGTTAAGTTATAATAGACTTAAGTATTGGGTACGCTTCAATTCAATTTAATACCTTTACACATTCACGAAGAAAGGGACAGTAAGTTTATAATATTTATATTATATGATGTTACCAAAAATTTAAACTTTTCGCAATTTTTACTTTATTTGTGCTCTAAGACGTAGCTTCGTACCAATTTTAGAGATTTTGGGTTCACGGGAAATACCCTATAGGTTTTAATTCCCTTGCGAGTGTCGTAATAAAGGTGAAAATTTCTGGCATAAACGGCTGTATATTTTTAATGGAAAGGCTTAGAAATTTGTTTTTTTACAGCTCTAAGGGCAGTATAACTTTATATTTGATATGAATTTCAGCTTAACTCCTCCACGCATTACTGAGAAAAAGAGTCTTGACAGATAACAAAATAATTCTATAATGATTCCGTTTATTTCTTTAGAGGTACGAAGCCCTAAGAAAAATAATGCGATTTGGTCTCGGTGAAACTAGTTAGAAAATAACATTAGATCGATTAAACTTTAAAAATGGAACGCGAATAATTTATGCTTTAAATTAATTTCAAATATTGTCACCGATGCTATAACAACTTGGGCACCATTTAAAAGGAATGAATATACTTTTGCTATTATATAGGGATATTCTTATTTGGTTCTGTAATATTGCTGCGTTAATATCAAAACGGTTTAGATAATCTATGTCACAAAGAAATTACGTAATAGAATTTTATCCTGTTTTATTGTCCTGTTTATACAAAAATAACTGAAGAATATAGTAACCTCTTTTGATAATTAAAGTCCTCTTGACTTATTCATGGCTACGGTGGCCAATGTTCTTAGAGATCTGCCAACTTTGTGGAACAAATCATAGTGCACAAATGTACGCGCAGGCGCTGGTGCATTCTCTGTTCTCTCATGCTCCGATAGGAAGGATATCCGTCTCAACCAGAGAGAGAGAGAGAGAGGCTCTGAGAGTGTTAGATATATTTCAACATCTTTTACTTCACTCTAACTGCATATAATGGGCATTTCCTAACAACAGTAAGTTTTACCTGTCTCAAAATTAAATAAGCGTATTAGTGCAAAACTCTTTTATGTACACTTATTAAATGTACCCTTTGCTGCTGGATAACCATATTCATCTGTCAATGTATGTTGTTAAAGTTATATATTATTTTACGTAGTGTTATATTTTTAAGATAACTTTACAAGCTTTTAATTTAAATATGACAGTAAACATGAAAAAATATGACAAACGATGGCAAGAGACCAGTTGATATGACTCTAGTTTCTTGAAGAATGGGACGGGCTCTTCTATAGAATGCTATTTGTGTGGTGTACCCTTGTTCCGTCCTACATCGAAGGCACTTCAAATGATGGTGGTGAAGCCGCTACCCATGCAGAGAACTTTATACTTACGACGCACAAGTGGCGTCAGTATAAGTCTTAGTAGAGATTTCAAATTTTAACCATTTGGAGTGAAAATTTCTTAAAAACTAACAGAAGCTTCCTGGAAACCACAGAGCTGGCAATTATATGGCACAAATAATAAGGGTCGCCTATCAACGAGGCAATACCATTAGGTTATGCGGTACCCTGTCAGATAAGGATGACCTAGGGTTTTTATATCATCAATTATATTTCTTTGACAGTTTTTTTTTCAGTTTTAGTCATGAAATTGTTTTTATATCATGAAATTGCTTTTATTAAAATATCGCATTCCACTTTCATAATTTAAATCGTATATGAATAAATATATTTTTACTTCATATATGGTCTCCAAATATCACTTCCTCGATTTTTTTACTACTTATGCCCGTATATTTTATAAAAAAGCAGTACACCTTCTGCCCCTGCTAGAAATGCCAAACGCGTATTGCGTGAGCACAAGCCGAGGTCCTCGCTCGGGTACTCTTGAGCCTATCTTGGAGCGTCCGTTTAAGCGAACTAAAAGCTTGGCAGCCTAACAAACCGGTAACACTTATAGAGTGCTGGCCCGAGTCCATGCTCCCCTTGGAGCCCTTGTACTTAGCCATTCAGTTAGTAATTGTGCTCTGAGTGCCGCCTTAAAATACCATTGAAAATGTAGAGGCCTTACAACCAACAGCAAAGATGGTGGCATCAAAAAACGTCGCACAACAGTCGACGCGCCTTCCCGAGCTATCTGGTCTCATCGGCAGTTGTCTCGGCCAGCTTGTGGTATCACGCGTCCAAAGAACGCGTCGATGTATTGCATATTAAATAAGTCCCGAAATAAGTATAGGACGTAAAATTCAATTCTATTAACAAAATACCCTCTCACAATTCGATACTTACTTTCTAGTAAAGTGGACAAACTTTTTAAATATTTTCGTGCAAGTTGAAAATGAAAGTCATCAAGTATTTTTTTAAATACATTTCAACCTACTTAATTATAATTTTTAAATTAATAACAAAATGATTCCTAATTAATTTACAGAATATCACCTTATGATCAAAATTTCTTTTATATACGTTATTCGTGTTTGGGTCACACGATTCCGTATTTTAACTTTAGTATTTTACTTATATAAGACCAATATTTAACTTAATTCTTCTACTGGAAACAAACAGCTCTTTAAGGCATATAAGTCGTAGAATTTATTTTTATTTGGGTGCACAGAACCTTAAAAATAACACGTAGTTTATCAGATATACGATACTGACTTTGCTGTGCCCGTATTGAAGACTTTTTAGATTTTTTGTAACCAAGGCAGACTGAGCAATAAGCCTTTACCTGTCCAATTGCGTCACTCCATTGTACATAAAAATTTTCCAATATTTAATCCATCTTTTTCTAAGGTGGTATAGCATAACATCTTTTCACAACTTTTGCTGCACTACTACGGTCGCGCTCACTCCCGGGTGTAGCAGTACCAGCGCCCTTTATAAAATCGATATAAAATAAAGTCTGTTTGACTTTTGGGAATGCCGGATAGATATGTCTACCTTATCTTTTCACAATCCTTTACCCCCCAAATCCTTAATTTCGACTTCATACTATCCAATAAACCTATTTCATCCAATTCCCCAGGTTGACAAGGCACTCGCGACTCTCCGGATGTTGCATTTGTCTATGAGCAAAAGGATCGCTTACCAAGTGAACCGTCTGCTCGTTTGTCTTCCTTTACATATAAAAAGTCTTCTAATGTATTAAAAAAAGATACATAACAATATTCATCATGACATTAAAATAAAAATACTAAATAAATTAAAGATTATATTTCAAAAACAGCAGTACTCATTAAGTACAATAAAAGTCAATGAGCATGAAATAAATTTAAGTTCTATTATTAGACTCTTTACAACTTGATAGACAAGTATATGTCGGATAATAACAACATAATATCACAGTATTAGCCCACAAACATACATTTTGATGAATAAGATTAAGTTTCTGTTTTTGTTTTTCCTAACAAAATTATAAATTTTTTCTTTTTTATTTTTATTCTAACGAAATTATAAAAAAAATCATCCTTGGCAAAAAAACTAAATAAAAGAATAACTAAATAAAATTTAAGTTTCAAATAGTTGACCAAATGCAATAGACAATATAACCTTTGTCACGGGACAAAATACTACTTACCAAATATATAAAGGCAGTATAAACCTAAAGAAATAACAACAAGACCGTTTGGATTTTATGTACACCCATAAAATATTACTATATTACTTTTGGATTCCTTGGTGTTAAGGATTCTGTTACTATCTCCTTATGCTAATTTAATATATTCAAAAGCACTCTATTTACAAAACGACTATGTATTAAAATAACTGACAAATGTTAAGGGCGGATTCCAATAGCGAGTAAAAGTTGAAAGAGAAATGCATAACTAATGATAACAGAAGTTTTTGAAACAAAAATATTTTTTATTTTGATATCCTTTCTATAAACATACATTTAATCCATTTACCAATCTATATAATAGTATAATTACTTACTCGGCCTAACAGCATTACTAATTTGAATAGAATTATTCATTATCTGTTACATTAGCAACTCCGCCACGTTATCTTACATAAATTATAACCATCAGGATAACAACAAACACTTAAAAGTGAAACATTTGAATTTTCATAAGAGACTAGATATATTACATTGTGCCAAATTATCCATCTTAATTTGTTATGACTATATTATGAATAAAAATTTATCGTAATCTACATCATAACCTTTGAAGCATCAAATTTGAAATTAAATTTTATTATATTAAGTCTGATGATTGGAAACCGCTCTTCTAAATTACTCTTATTTTTAATATGTCATCAATTGAATATTGTCGATATGCTCCACGGGAATCATTGCTTTAGGAGAATTTTATATATCCTACATTTTAAATATGTACAGTCTTCACAAATTGCCTTATGAATATGTAAAATAATTTAGAATTAAGTATCTATAAAATATGCCTGCTACTATTTCTGTCTTCCGTGATCTTATGTAGTCTTAATTTTTCCCCAACTTGAGACCTGTAAAATGTGATATTATTAGTTTAATAGGCCGTTAGCCTACAATTATAGAATCATTAAAGATAACCTCAATACCCTACTTGGATCGTCTTTTTCTTCTGACTGTATTAGCCGGAGTCGCTTCTATACACAGCACAATCAGTCTTGTACTACAGGAATACCTAAAATATAATTGTAATTTAATGCTAGTATTGGGCAAAAGTTGTATGTATGTTTGTCACACAATGAAATATTTCTTACGTTTCCTGATCAAGCAGCTTATTAGAATGAAGTGAAGATGCAAGGCCAAATTTGTCACCGCTGCTACTATGCCAAGCGTCACAATAAGCGTCCATCGCTGGTTCACCATTGGGGCCAGCGCCATGCCAAACAGCCTTGTTGGGCCTTGGTTTGAAAAACAATCAAATTAAAAACCATATAGCTAAGTGCTTACAGTTCAATAACAGTTAATTTAAAAGACGTGGTACGTAAACCTTATCAAAACTATAAGAATTATATAATTTTAGATTATTTGTGTTTGACCTGGGTAATAAATTATAGAACAAGTAAGTTAATAAGGGGCAATCTAAAGAAAATATAAGGTGTTTTGTTTTCTCTTATTATTATTATATATTTTTGGCGTATAATTACACATTTATTTTATACTATAATATTGTTTTTTATTTCGTACGCATGAATAATGTAATTATCTAAACGAACATTGACTTACCAGTTGGAATCGACTAATACATTTTTCCCACTAAAGCTATATATTCTCGGTGCGTGAGCAAAAAGTGCACCAGACCCGTCAAACATTTCACCCCACGAATTAAACAAGACATCACCCCGAGTATTCACTACAGGAATTTCGCGGTCCACCCAACTTACTATCGAATCGATTGTCTGAACTCTGCAAAGAGAAACAAATCAGATATATTATTTATTGCAGAATATATTGTTAAAAAATCACTTAGGAGCTATTTAAATGTAGTTCGTGAATCAGTACACAAAATAACTAATTTTGATAAAATTGTAAGCTGATATAAAGACATGTTAAGTGAGTCTAAATATTTTCATATCTCTGGGGGAGGTTTAAATATTAAATAATATTGGGAGATGCGTTTGCAAATTTATATCATTCGGCTCCGTAGGTCATTATTGTTAGGACGCACTGGTTGAATACTTCGGACTTCAGGGATTGTGGTATTGACGATTCAAGAATATGTCGTAGCTACCCGAATGGCGCCCAGTCTAAGCGTATCCATCGATTGGCCTCTTTCTCAAAATTGTGCCGGCCTAGTTGTATAGTTTGGCCAAGATAGGTGTATTTCTGCATAATCTCGTGTAAAGATCCATTCACGACCACTGGTCTCGGGGACACATGACTATTGGACATGATCTTCGTCTTGTCAAGGTTTATCCCGAGACCCATTTGTCTCAAAGAATTACTCAGACTGTTAAGCTTAACTTCCAGATCGTCCACAGGTCTGCTATGATAACAATGCCGTCTGTGAATCGCATGTGTGTGATCAATTGGCCATTGATGTTAATGCCCCGTCCGTCGAGCGTCTTGAAGACGTCCTTCAATGCATTGGTAAACACTTTTGGTGAAATTATATCACCCTGCCTTATCCCACGATGCAATTGCATTGGTCTAGAGCTCTGATCTTGTACTTGGACGGACATCGCTGCGGTCTCGTATAGACGTCTCAACACTTGGATATAATGGCAGTCAATTTGGCATTGCTGGATGGGCTGTAGAACAGCCTAGGTCTCGATTTCGGTATCGAAGGCTTTTCGTAGTCCACATATGCTAGGCACAGAGGCGGGTTGAATTCCTCAGTCTTCTCGATAATTTGCCTAAGTGTGTGTATGTGATCTACAGTGCTAAAGCCTTTTCGAAATTCAGCGAGCTCCACGGGCTGAAAGTCATCAAATTTTTGAGCAAGATGATTCGTTATAACCCTCGACTTCAACTTATGTACATGGCTCAGAAGTGTTATAGGGCGATAGTTTTTCAGTACTGACTTATAAACTTTCTTAAGAAACAAAACTACAACACCTCTGGTCCATGCCTCCAGTTTAATGCCATTGTGGAGGACGGAATTGAAGAGTTCAGCTAACTTCACCAATACAGGTGTGCCTCCTGCTTTTGTCCTCTTCCGGAGCTTTGCTGCTCGTGTGTTGTCTAAAGGCTAAATTAATCTCACCCTTTTCGATTTCGGAAAGCTGTAAGTCTGGCTCAAGGATCATCCGTGTAGTGTAAGTGGGATGGCGGTTTTTGAGAAGAATAAAGTTCTCCGTAGAAGTTTTCGTCTTCAGCGAGAATCTCTGGATTAGAGGTGACGGTGGAGGAGGTTTGAGACTTGGCAAAGACTTTTGAACCTCCGTTGCGTGCTATTATGATTTCGATGCTTTGAGTATTTGCTCGTCTAACATCTCGCCTTATCAGACTTTTAATATTCTGTGTGAGTGCCTGACGCTCAGAAGGTTAGGCATTAACCATTTCGCGTCTCTTCGTCATCTTGCAATCTCGCTTGTGAGCTTCGACTTTCATCCAGCGCTCTTAGGTCTAAATCAGACAATAAACAGACAATTAGAGAATCCGAGTCAGACGATTGTTGGCGTCGTATATATCCTGCGCAGTTTTTAGGATGGCGGATCGATTTTATAGTTCAAGCTGAAAGCTTTCGCATCCCGCTTGGATTTGGGGCAGTGATGGTCTTAGAGTCGACTTTACCAGTCTCACAAATTCGTTAATGGTTATATTCTGGATCCCTCATATTAGACAGTGATTGCTACCGGTGTCAACCCTGTTGACCACTGAGATATCCCTGAATATATATCGCTTATTGCACATTATGAAGTCGATCTCGTTCGTAGTCACGTTATCAGGGCTAGGCCAGGTCCCTTTCTTTCCTTTGGGATTTATTCTGGTAATAGATGTTCATCAGTTATATATACATTATAAAGAAAGGAATAATAAAATAAATTTATATTAAAAAATAGTGGTGGAATAATTTTACATAGTAAATACCATAGCTAACCTTGAAGATATGAATGCACGAAAAGTGCCCTCTAGGCCAGCTCTTTGAGCCTGTCTACGACACTCGTAGTTTGTGCTACTGACACCATGCATATCTCCTGTGTGTGGTTCATTTAACGCGGTCAGTCGTAACTGTTAGAAACAAAGATTTCATTAACGTGTCACTTATGAGACAATGCATACTAGTCTACAACAAAATCTCAGAAAATGTTCAAAACAATTTAGTTATTTCAATATACTGCGGAAGAACTAATGGACCGTTGAGTTTCCTTCGTCGATCAAATAGTAATTACTTTTATTATTTTTAAGCATAGAGGTCTTACTTTGGCTTTAACCATATCTATTTACAAATTGACTTAAATAATATATTAGGCTTTCAATATGACGCTTTGATTAATAAAACTAATAATTTATCTTTATATCCAATGTATTTTTTTTTAATTTTTACTATTCTTATCCAAATTAAATAACGGATAAGTCATGTTGTTTTAGAACATGTTAAAATATTACAAATTTATTAAAAAAATATGTACATTTAATTAAAAGAATGAAGTGATGCGGCTATAAACTCTTTGGAAATAATTGCTTATTATATAAATCTTACCACAGGGCCTTCTCCTGCTGGATTTTTGTGGTGCACTAGGCTAGATGTTTCTAGCATACTTTGAAGTGGTGTTCTGGTTGGACTACCATTTGGGGATGATTGTATAGCCAGAAGCGAACCCATCTGACAAATCACATTTCTAGTGGTTAAAAGAATCGATAAATTTATAATCATAGCGTAAAACTGACATGAGTTTTAAAATCCAAAAAAAAAATACGGTTAGTAAAGAAACAGACAAATAAGTAACAAAAGATTTTTGTTACGAATTGCTCTTTTACGAATTTCTTACTAGTCGTTTAAATGACGAGTGACCACAACGATGTTTATGGTTTATTGTAGAATTGTTATATTAATAATAAATGACAAAATGATTTGCTACCTCTAATTGTAATAGATACTGTATTAATTTAGTAGCTCTAGTTCAAAAATATATAACTTTATAAATAGTAGGTGTAATATTATAGTTACATAATTATTAATTTTATAGGTGGTAGAGCATAACATCCTTTCACAGCTTTGTTGCATTTATATGCCGTCCTCGCCCGGAGAAATACTGTGGCCCTACACAAAGTTGGTATAAAATATATTACGCATGACTTTCTGGGTTGCCGGATGACCATTCCAACTTATAACTTTTAACACCCCTATCCCCTTCTAATCCTTAATATATTTCCGATCCATCATATCTACTCAACCTGTTTATCAATTTCGCAGGTTGACAACGCACACGCAATTCTCTAAATGTGGATGTCGATAAGCTATGGGATTAGTTAACATCAAGTTAACCGTCTATCCGTGTGTGATCATACCCATAAAAATAAAAAAACACAGGGTTGTAGTCAAGAAGCAAACAATTTATCCAAATTCCATCCCGGTACGAGGGATGATCTTAAAGTAACAATAACCGGATATTTTTGAGTAAATAAAATATGAAACAAAATCATATAAATAGGCCACAATTACCAGGAGGTACATTAGTTTAAATACGAATGATCGGAGATTAAACATCAAAATATGAAAAGAAATCAGACCCGTAATCAAGAACCTAGTTTTAAAAAACCGACTCTAATCTTCTATACTCTACAGTTGCAAGCTGTGCACAGGAGTTTAAGATGGGTAGATCATTCACAGAAGTTGAACATCGCGAGGGTCGCCCATCAAGGTCCCTCACTGCAATGAAGTCATAGATGTCGTATTGGCAGATACAAGAGTGACATAAGTTGTGATCACAGCGGTGTTATGGTACTGTTCAAAGAATCTTTGTGAACGAACTGCATATGAAAAAGGTCTCTGCGCGTTGGCTTCCAAGAATGTTAACCGACAAACAACACAAAAAAACGAGTCGACATGTCGAGTGTGAATCTCGAAAAGTTCCAGAGGTTAGAAAAAATTTTGTCTCCTTTCTTGACCAAGGATGAGACCTGGATCCACCATTCTGATCCAGAATCCAAACAGTCAATGACTTAGAATCGAGCCTCTTCACCGACGCCGAAGAAATTCATGGTGTCAAGTTGGACAGGAAGAGTTTTGACATCCGTTATTGGGACACTGAAGGAATTATAATGGTGGAATACTCGAAAAAAGGAGCCACTATTACGGGCTCTTATTACGCAAAAAATACTTCTATTAGACTAAGAAAGCACATAAAAGAAAAGAGACGAGGCAAACTGAGAGCCGGAATGTTGTTTCACAGAGACTACGCACCGGCTCATAAAACCGCCGTCGAGTTGGCTGCGATACAAGAAACGGGATTCGAATTGCTTGTACACCCACTCTATTCGCCAGACTTGGCCTTCAGTGACTTTAACCTCTTTCTTCAACTCAAGGAACACCTCCGAGGCAAAATAAATGACGAGGATAGCGAGGTGATGACTGCTGTAGAAGCATATATGAATAGTCAAGACATAGACTTATTCCAAAAGGAATTGTTGGTTTTAGAAAAAGATGAACTTGTATATGGACTTGCTTGAAGACTATGTAGAGATATACAAGCGCTAAAATATCTTTATTTCTTATTGATTATCATTACTTTTGCATATCCCCTCTCACAGCTTCCTGAAGTCAGCTACCTTGAAAGGAGCTGACCTTAGGAAGCCACTTAACAAATATTTTATAACTTACTACACACACTTATATCTATGCAGTTGATATATATTTTCACTTTAAATATTGTTTAAATATTTATTTTACTTTACTATTTATTATTTATTTTACTGTTTAAAATGTAACACGTATTTAACCTGTGAAATAAGTTTAACATAAAACATTTTAGTATTTTACTTAAAAGTTAAATTGATTGCAGTTAAATAAATGAGTAACTTAAAACAACTTGACATAAATTAGTAAAACTTCAGATCACAAAATATTACTAGACTTAGATATTGCACATAGCTTACCGCGACATATTGCCAGCCGTTGTTGACACGAACAAGCAACGCTTGCTCTCGTACGATATACGCTAAAGTACCTCGAGGACAGGTTACGCCAAGCTAGGAATAGAATATTTACGATTAACCTATGTTTATAAGTCCTAGAATGTCTCGTGTATTAGAAAATTTTTACATAAATAATCTATGCGTCATACCATCGAACGATCTATTTGTCTTTATGACACGAGCGAATATCCTTAAAACCAAAACAAAAAAGATGTTCTTATGTCTTACTTTGATCAAGGATTCGGTGGTTTTAAATAAAATAGTGCCAACTATCGCTTTTCCTTCTTCTTCGTCGTCAAAATCAATATCATCCTCTAGAGTAGCTAATGGGTCTCGGATTCCTGTTAAATAATAGAAAAATGAACAGCCAGCCAGCCAATTAATATTCCCTTTTATATTACATTAATCCTTATACATGATCCCAACATTTAACAT
>JAOCPS010256672.1:0-13454 GCA_025505425.1 Graphium colonna | reverse complement strand
AGGTTCTGGCGGAGGTTTACCGGAGAAGGGGCCTGATGCGGCTGAGGGGTGAGGAACCCCTCTCGGGCTGGAGGAGAGAAGGTTACGACGATCTTTTCCGGCGATGAGAGGAAAGGTTGGCGGACGAGCCTTGCTCGCCGGGGCCATCCGTCTCGTCCTGCGCCAGTGGGTGTAGGCGAAACATTTGGAGCCGACTTACTTCCTTACGCAGCGTTTCACAGGGCACGACTGCTTCGGCCGTTACCTGTGGGAGGTTGTGGGAATTGAGTCGGAGCCGTGGACACGGCCGAACACACGCTCGCCGTGTGCGCGGACTGGGATGCCCAACGCGCCGCGATCAACTAACGTAGTAACCACGATCCAGACAGGTGAAGGAGGAACACCGCGGGGTTTAGTGGGTAGTTTGGCATTTGGCTGAGATCACCACACGAAGCCCTCCCTGCTGCCCCCGTAGCACCGTCGGCGAGGTGAATAAAGTCATTTCCCGCTTTATAAAAAAAAAACTAAATAGCGCATTTAGAGTGCATATAGGTACCCTAAAACTATGAAATCGCTCTATAAAACATTTACATGAAAGTCATCGTCGTCAATGAATCAAGCAGATTTCGCATTATGACCACCTGGTAAGGATACCCTTACAAAAGCAAAAATCATCCAGTCGTCATCAAGTAATCAGTGAGATAAAAAAGATTCAAATTATTTTACAACCTCTAATAGTATTAGGCTATTTTTAAAATTGTTGGTTTTGTTGGGCTTGCTGGGCAAAAGCCTCTTCTAGACAGAGTCATAGTCCGCCACGCAGTCCCAATGCGAATTAGTGGACTTCACATATCTTATAAAAATATTTTATAGATATGCAGGTTTCCTTCACCGGATAACATGTGCTAAAACAGCACTTACAATTCGAATTAGTAACTTAATGGTTTCATTAGTGGTTGGTTCAAACCCGTCACCGGTATTTATTTACTTATGTATAAAGATGTCAGTTTTAAAGTAACAAAATAATTAAGGATATCTAGAAAAAGGCTTTGCGACCCTTGAGCAACAAATGATAAGTTGTGGGAAACCGCTGGGCACAGCGAGTAATATTTTTTTTAATAGAAAGGAAGACAAACGAGCAGACAGTTCACCTGATGGTTAGCGATCCCGTCACACACGCAACATCCGGAGAGTCCCGAGTGCGTTATTAACCTGGAAAATTCCATAGAATAGATTTATTGAATAGGACGGAGTCGGGATTAAGGATTTAGAGGGGAAAGGGGTTGGAAAAGAAAAGGGTAGACGTGGCCATCCAGCAACCCCAACAGTCATGCGTCACATTATTTTATGCAGACTTTGTAAAGGGCGGTGGTAGTTACTTTGACGAGCGTGGCTGTAAAAGAGCAGCAAAAGCTATGCAAACTAAACCACACACATAACCTATAACATAGTACTAAAACACATGACATTATTAGAAATTATCTAACCTGACCGTTGTAGACAGTGGTGTTGCCAAAACGGTTGTTAATTATCAGTAGTTAAAAGATATAAAATAGTGCAACAGTGTAGCAAAATTACATTTTCGCTTGTTTTTCAAATACACATAGTAATAAATATCACATTATCCTGCTCTTAACGATAACAGATACTATTTATTTAACAGAACAAATATAGAATAACCATGAATCGACAAGTAACATTTTTGTACTTATAAATAAACAATACATCGAGCAGTTACATATTAGAAAAGTAATTAATAAAGGGATAGAATTAAAATAATTGTAAACAGTTACAGAAAAGCATTATAAACGCAATAATAAATACATTTTAATTTTGATACAATGATGTTACGTATGTAGAAAAATGTTTGTAATTCTGTTAGTTATGTTAATTATTAATACTCGCTTCATACCGAGATAACGTACAGCAATTGAACGATAATAAGGAATGATTGTTTACAACCACTCACTCTTGTTTGAACCGTTTGGCCGTCCGTTAAATATAAACATCTTCGATTACAATTTACATTACAGGGCAGAATCTGAAGAAGTCGGACTCCCGTTTTTTTATAATCTTTTTCGGAATTTATTGAGTGTGTGTGGTGTGAAATGAACATTTGTGCATTGAATAATATATAGCAAGATATATTTAAAGTAAGGCAAAAAATATATACATATTCGAAATAAGTGGTATCAAATTAACCTTATATCCATTAAACATTCTTTAGCAATATTAATTTTCTTAGCAGTTACAAAATTAGTTACTATACTCAATCGTACCGTTATTTTACAGATAATTTTTTATGATTTTCTTGGAAATAAAGAAATTTCGTATCGTATTATTGCTTAGTTTTTGTTCCAAGTGTTCCCTAATAGCTATTTGAAGATACGAGGCAAGTTTGATAGACAAAATAAATTTACCAAATGCTTCTAATATTTCAGGACCATGAAAACGACATTAATATATTTTTTAGTGTTATGTTTGGTGGGTTGTGTTTATAGCAATGTTGAAAGGGACATCGTGCGTCATATTGGATCTAATGGTAAATCAAAGAGATATTTACCCGTCTGGAAGGACCTAGATACCAGGCCGTTGCCACAGTGGTATGATGAAGCCAAAATCGGTATATTCTTGCACTGGGGTGTATACTCTGTGCCCGGATTTGCATCGGAATGGTTCTGGAGTAATTGGAAAGGTATTGTTTAAAAATGTTAACGAAAGATTTAATGAGCCGATTGAATTAAACCGTGTTATCCAATAAATTACAATGTAAACAACATTCTTCTAATTTATGGTGATTAGGATTTGGGTATCTTGACATAGCTGCTTGAATGACAATGCAGCATCAGATGAAAGTTACCATGTTGCTATAGTACCATCAATATAAAATATATTTAGATAAGATTTAGAATCTGTTAGACCAGGCAAAATAAAATAATAATTGTCTACATATCTTTATCAACCAAGAAAAAGCTTATTTTTTATTTCTTTAAACAGCTTATTACATTGGAATGAGGCCTTCAAACATAATATTTATATATCATGTTTTGGTTTGCCGGTAAAATCGTTACAAATTTGTAACGATTTTACCGGCAACACACACATACAAACATTTCATTTAAAATAACTCTTTTTCGCCATGATATACATAAATACAATTTTTACATATTTTAGGAGGTGATATGAAATCACAAGAGTTTATGGCAAAGAACTACCCGCCAGGGTTTAGTTATCAAGATTTTGCACCTATGTTTAAAGCAGAGTTTTTTGACGCCAGCCAATGGGCCGATTTGTTTTCGAAAGCTGGTGCTAGGTAAGAATTTATGTTCTAAATATCGTCATCATCAACATAGGCTTCCCTTTTCTTCTGTCATTTTGTTCTATCTTGACTAATTTGGGCCAGATGACGCTTACGGTCTTCTGGATATCGGCTCACCGCGCAGGTGGGCGGTCTCTCGTCCTGTATCCGTTTCCGGACCACCACCCACTGAGCACTTTAACCCACTGTCACTGCGTCTAGCCAAGTGACCTGCCCAACTCTATTTAAGTCCCAAAATACTATCCTGAACTTTAGTTCGCTTGCGGATTCCATTACTTACAACAATATAAAATATATATATTGTTGTAAGTAATGGAATGGAAAATTCTTCAATATTAACTCTGTAAATATCTAAATCACATGTATACATAAGGTTGAATTAAGTGTACATATTTGGGTGTATTGTAGGTATGTAGTTCTAACAAGTAAACATCACGACGGTTTCACATTGTTCCCATCAAAACGATCCTTCAGTTGGAACTCATACGAAGTTGGTCCCAAACGGGACGTCGTGGGCGAACTGTCTAAAGCCGTCAGAGAAGCAGGACTAAAATTCGGTGTGTACCATTCTCTATATGAATGGTATAATCCGATCTATGAAGAGGACAGGAGAAACAACTTCACCACTCGCTATTACGCAGAACTGAAGCTGTGGCCGGATCTCAAACAGCTGATCAATGATTATAAGCCCTCTGTCCTGTGGTCGGACGGAGATTGGGAGGCTTACGACACATACTGGAAGTCGACAGACTTTTTAGCTTGGCTTTACAACGATAGCCCAGTTAAGGACGAAATTGTTGTAAACGATAGATGGGGAATAGGAATCCCGTGCAAGCATGGAGATTTCTACAATTGTGCAGACAGATATAACCCTGGTATGTGTATAAAGTAAATAACTAATATAGTTTTTCTATTTATCTGTCATCTTTGTATTTAATAAAATATTTGTAAATGTCGTCAAACATCCCAAAAAGTTAAATCTATCTTGGGAGTTAGATATTAATTTTGGTCAAGTATTACTTCGAACTGGTGAAACATTTATATAAAACGTTTTTGATTTTTTATGAGTAATTTCCCACGTTTATTTATTGATACAAAAGATTTCACGTGTTTATTGTGACATTGAGTACGAATCCACAGTAAAAGTAGTACACTGTCGGTCAACTTGTTACCATCTTATATATGAAATGAACCATTATTGTCTACCTGTGGACTTTTTTAGCAAATAAATTAACGGAGTAATTTGAGTGCCACGTCGTAATTGAATTATTTTCCTTGAAAAAATCCAAAATTCCAAATTAAAAAAAATTGATAACCTATAGTCGGTGTTGAAAAAATACCAATCATAGCTTCTTTATAAGTATGGGGTCTAGCGATGTTATAAATCAACAGTGGGCTACAGAAATTGTCCAGTCATTGTTCACTAACGGCTAACTTGACTTTTCGGCATGATTTGTAATTGTTGACAACAAAAGTCTGTCGTAATGGTCTGACTAGATATAAGGAAGCTGTAGTATATCACACCACCACTGCCTCACCAAATCGTATCTTTTTTCCTAACCAACTTTCGCTTGGGTTTGAATTTAGCGATCGTCCTGGGTTTTTAAAATTTGGAGACAAAATCGTTTAAACCCAAAAACTACCATGCTTTCTTTTAGAATAGTTTTCCCCTACACATGCAGCACTGGTGCCACATAAAACTCGAGAAAAAACAAATGTTAGAAAACAAAAGAATCACTTAATTCTAAATCGAAAACACATTTCTATTTGCGATTCTTATCCAATCCCCAGATTGTTGTGGCAACTTTGACAAAACTTCGATTTTATATCCTTTTTTAAAAAAAAGGATATAAAATCGACGTTTTTCTACATCTCTATAAATAGAGATGTAGACAAACGAGCAGACGGTTAACCTGATGTTAAGTGATCCCGTCGCCCATGAACACACGCACGAGAGTTGCGAGTGCGTTGTCAACCTGGGAAATTGGACAGAATAGGTTTATTGGATAGGATGGGATCGGGATTAAGGATTTGGAAGGGATAGGAATAGGAAAAGAAAAGGGTAGACATGGCCATCCGGCGTCCCCAAAAGTAATTTTTTCCTATATAAGTTACATTATTCCTATATTAATACCAAATATTTAACCAGCTACAGTAATTACTCCAAGCAATTATCCTCAAAAAATACATTATACTATATTTGTCTAAGTCTCAACTTGGAAATAAAATGATACGTAGTCAAAGAAAAAATTATAATTTTTAGGTTCACTTCAAAACCACAAATGGGAGAATGCTTTCACAGTTGATAGAAAATCATGGGGATTCCGAAAAACGATGAACCTGAACGACACTCTTACAACCAGAGACCTCCTGTTCCAAGTCGTGTCAACGGTCAGTTGTGGAGGTAATAAAAATAAAAAATCTTTTCATAATAAAACAAAATTTTGAGTTATTTAGAGTAAATAATAAAGTAATCAATTTTAAACGTCACGTAATTTTTTTTCACGGTTATTATAAAAATAAAAAAATAGTAGCTCAATTTAGTTTCACGTAATTTAAATAAAAATTTAATCTCTATAACGCATTCCAGGAAATGCTTTGATCAACGTTGGGCCAACTCAAGACGGGACTATCGCGCCCATATTCCAGGAGCGGCTACTGAACCTCGGGAAATGGCTAAAAATAAACGGCAAGGCGATATATGGGAGTTCACCTTGGTTGCATCAAAATGACTCACTAAACGCTGATGTTTGGTACACTTGTTCAAAAGCTAAACGCAGTATTCGACATCCTACGGCTATGCCAAGAAAAACCGATAACATTATTGCCGTATTCGCTACATTCCTCAAATGGCCAGTGACAAACATCTTGCAAGCGCGAGATATAGCCTCTTATCTTCACAACGGCATCTACAAAATCGAGCTGTTGGGTAATCAAGGTGTCCTTAATGTAAGTTATGTGGGTTAAGTGTTACTTTGAACGTTCTTATTTTAGTTGTTATCGTTGCGTCACTCGATTTTACTTTTACTTATTGAGTGGTTAGACTTAAGATTAGTATTTTGCTACCCGTAATTGAAAATACCTAGTCCAGCTAAATGTTCTGATACAAAATAAAATGCATGTTTTATTAAGTAATGTAATATTACTAAAATTTATACCGACATATTTATTAAAGGCTCAGCAAAGAATTAAAAAAATATTCGATTCGAAATCGCCACTTTTGGCATTTATATTTTATTATCTTATAATTTGAAGTCTAAAGGGTTGAAGTCTAGATTAGATGAGGGCCAGTCTTCAGCTTTTATAAAGTCCGGAACGTTGTTTTCAAGCCTGTCTTGGGTAGTTCGTGCGTTGTGGCCAGATACAGAGTCCTGCCGGAAAGTCCACAATGTATTTTTAAAAAGTGTATTGCTGAGAAGTTTCACAACACGATCCAAAACTGTATCTTGATACACTTTCGCTGAAATTTTCACTCCTTTTTCATAAATAAGTAGTTTTGTGACTCCTTCATAAGACACGCCCCTGACGCAGAATGATGACCACGTTGTACCTTTCCGACCACTTGAGCAGGTTCTTTAGAACTTTGAGATTTATCATTTTGCTTATTGTAGTGTTCTTCGACTGTGATTTTTCTCATCTGTAAAGAGAATATTTCTGTCTTCCATCTGTATATCGACAGAAGGTTTTTTCGATCCATTCTCTTTAATTGTAAAGAATGATTTAGGGTATGCCCTATATATCGACGATAAGCATCGAGTATTGTTATATAATACGCGACAAAATCGTAGTCCTATCTTCATTTCTCGTGATAAGATTTTTTGCTTCCTAATGGAGTTTCAACGAATTCTGTCTTTAACGGGATTAACAGCCGTTGTAGTTCTAACAACACGCGGCCGCTGTGATCTTTTCTGGTCTTTGACAGAGGAATTGTTGTTGTATCTATTGATAGTAAGTTACGACGAACATACGGCTGATACCAGTGTCTTAAATATGACTGACGGCTCCACGCCCACTTTGTGCAAAGCGATCACTGCAAACCTATTTTCTTTAACATCCCATTCCATATTCTAATTTAATAGTGAACACGAAAAAATATGTGAAATGACGCGAAATTGAAAGAATTTTTTAAAGTAATAAAAGTGTTTCAAAATCACATTAATTACAAAGTTGAAAAAAAATTAGTTTTTTTATGTAACATTATTTATAACCAGACTAGTTATATATTGAAAATTAAAAAAAATGTTCCTTTTGTTAAATTACGGTGAATAATGAGTGCCATCTTTAGAACTAGTTTGTTCGAACTTTCCTAAAATATTGCTATTTATAGATGTTGATTCTTTATTTTCATTGACCGTTTTAAGTTCGTCTGTGTATTTTGTCTCATTGGGAGAAATATTACTCATTAATAGAGTAAATGTAACATGTTTTGAATTTACAAAAGGTACTTCCCCACAGTTTTTTTGTAACAGCATCTTTCCCATATACATTGCATTATTTATTTGACATGCGTGTGTCAATTTTGCCTTTTTATAGCCTAGTCGGTGCACCTGATTGAAATAATTATTGTCTTTTATAGACACCACAACAACCTAAGAGTTGTCAATGGGTTAACGAATTGAATCTTATTTATTTAAAGTTTATGAAGTATTAAAAATAAATAATTTAATTATATTGACCCAAAAAAGTAATCGCAATACTATTTAAGACATACTCTTAGTCATATTTTAATGATATAAATATGTATTTCAGTGGAAAATCAAAAACGGCGTTGCGAACGTTCAGCTTCCCGATAAGGCAGGAGTTCTCTCGGAAGACGCTTGGGTTTTAAGAATAACCCTCAAGGACTACTAGATATAGTTCTTGCATTCTATTTTGCATATATAAGAATATTATTGTTAATATAAGAAAGAAACTGTTTATAGGCAATAAAACGTTTAATACAAGCATTCTCGAATTGTTATTTGAACAAGGTTCATAATTTCTTTTTGGTACCCATTAGTAAACATCCTTATATTGGAATGTAATACTATTATATTTCAGGTCAACGTGTAAAGGAATAAACATCATTGTAACCGATTCCAATATTACTATGGATTATACCTTAAATCAGTAGATATCAAAGTGGGCGTTAGCGCCCCCTGGTGGACGCTGAAGCAATTTAGGGGGTCGCTGAACCTCTCGCGTTTATTTAAGACAGTGGTTTAAATTGGGCTCTAGCGCTATTGTTATAGTAGTCTTTTTTTAGAAGGTTATAAATGATTGCTCAAGAAAGTTTTAGCCATAAATAATTCAACCTAATCGATTACAGTGAGACGCTGTCTGATTTTTTGAAATTTGATACACCACATTTATCTTGTAAAATAGGAATGATATTTAATACAGTAAAATTCAGTCTAAACCTGGGTACTATAAAAGCGGCAATGCATTGCATTTATAATAAAATATAAAAAAATCGGAACAAACTCATTTATTCAGTAATATTTGCATAGTCTAACATAGGTACTCATGGCCATTAAATTACGATTACATTTTAAACTTACATTAAAGAAATGTAGTTGTGCAGAATGCAAAAAATACATACAAAACTTTTAGGACAATGGAATTATTATACACTTAAAAAAAGGCACATTTTGTTATGAATCAGGAGTTTTGGTACGTGAAACAACATTTTTAGGTATGAATGCAGTAAACCATTATAATAAGTAACGATCAGAAAAAATAGTTTTATATGATTCATTTCACAAATTATAAAGAGATGTTTATTTTGTAACATAGACTTTTTTCCAAATTTAATAGTGTAAGGACATGGTTACTAAACATATTTGTTTTGTCCGAAACCATTTTCAATTCCTCATCTTGACATAGACAGATATTGTCGATTTTGAATCGTAAGCTGTAAAGAATTGATTCATTATTTAGGTAAGCAAATACAGTTCTTATATAAGCGATAACTGTGATCGTTTAAAAAAGTCATAATAATTTCAGGATCCCGAAACATTACTACCGTCTAAGAAACGAATTGCTTGAATATCAAATTACGGTAAATCATAGACTACACGAACGTCTGGGTTGAAGGTTATCACATGATACCATATACATATCAGGGTTATCAAGAGTCGACGCAATTCAGCAGTAAATAAGCTAATATGCGAAACTATGTACTATTGTTATAACATTATGTACAGACGCGCAGTATATTCATCATAATCGTATAGTAATACATATATTTGACGTATAGGTGCTAAAAAGTTGCCATATTTAGTAGATATAAAATATTAATCTGGCAACAGAAATAAGTTTTATTCGAAAATTTTCAACTTCAAAAAAAATTATTCTGTTTTCAAAATTTTCGATCAAAATTTATGTATATATATATGATAAACTTTGTCGCCTACATTGCTTTTTTGGTGTAAAAATATTTTAGAATAGATTCGTGATCATTATTCTATAAACAATTTTTTTCTATTTCAGCAAGCACCATAGATTACGTATGTGAAGCACTATGAAAAACGCTTTACATCATTTTCTTCTAAATATTTGGAGCATTTTTTTTAAATGCGAATAACATATTTATTACGATTTTAATCCCCTTACTCTTATCTCAGATTATGCGTAAATGATATCACTTAAACTTAAAAAATTGCACTGATTACATATTTTAGGATTTTTTTTTATTAATACAGACAAAATATTATGGTACTTAGAAAAACATTATTATTGCTATTTTTAGATAGAACGGCTTAGGAAATAATAAAATCCAATGGCTAATATAACTTTAATTAAGCTCTTATTTATAGCATTAAGCTTACAATAGTTTTATTTTTTTATTATTGCTTAAGGCTTTCTATAGATTACCCATTTATTAGATTAAACTTTAGATTTTTTATAATTTGCGAATATCTATGTGTAGAATAAATATTTATCAAAATTATTCTAGGCGATTACATAAAAAAATTGGGTTATGTAAACTCATAAAATGTGTAAAAAGTCATTTCCAAGTACATGTTTGAGTAAAACATGTTTGATTGCACAAATGAACAATTAACTGTCATGTGTTAATGTCAATTGGGTTATATGAATGAAACAAATAAGAAATTTGTACTCGATATAAAAACTGTATTTTATGTGTGTTAGTTTTTTTTTTCACATCGCAAAATATATGTTTATAAGCTGAAATGGTAAATTAAAGGCTAGATGCATTTTTTTAACGCAGATTATTGTCCACTTACGACCTAATATGGCATTATAACTAATTAAATGTATAATTAAACACAGATTAAAAATAAATTTATCGGCCAAAATATTTAACGTTGGGAATGTTTGTAGTAATAATAATAAAACATACATTACAAAAGAAAGCTAAATTTGGACAAACAAAAATGGACGATTTATGTTTATAAACCCAAAAATATGGTTTCTAAGTATTCTGTCAATAACTAAAATGTGAATAAACACTATAGAGCTGCAATTGTGAACAAATATAGGTTAAATATTTCAAAAAATTATTAACTTAACAAAATGAAATCCTATCAATTGGATAATTCGATGTGGAGATTATGTTAACTCAATTTTGATTACACAACAATATACATACACTGATAAGTCCATATTTAACACGATACGAAAAAAGACTACAGTGTGAACTATTCGCAAGACGATATAAGAGAATTTAAACAATATTATATATATATATAGGTTAAATGCATGTGAGATGATGACTATGTTCTGAAATGTAGAGCAAATCATTAAACAATTAGCTAGGACATAGATTGGGAACGACCCCTTTGCCTAAGAGCTTCCAGTTTAGGCAATAAAGGTATTTGTTTATTGAAGTACTCCTCTAAGGCGGGCTCTGAAAGCATTGTTGCTAGGAACTGCTCTAGGGTTATGAACCAATCGACGTCGGGAGAAGGTTCGTTTTCCTTTGAAGGCGACGCTTGGGCCGTGGGAGGGTCTTGCTCCGCGGTTTTGTTGCCGTTGGGGTCCAGCTGACAAAAACAGTTATGTTAATAAAAATAACGCAATCAAAATATAGTTTAACATATACATAAAAAGTTTTATATGTGTTTATGTGAATTTATAGTAAGCACGTTAGGGACTTTTTGTATGGGAGCCTATTCTTTAAGGCTACCGACGCTTTTGTTATTCATCTAATGTTATACAAACATCTTGGGTAATGGTAAGAATATACCAAAGGGTGTGGCACTTTTTAATTTTGTTTCTTTCTGTATGTAAAAATAATTAGGGAAATATTGAGAATTCATTGCCCTAAAATATATTTTTACTTATTAAATATCTGAATATCAAATATACTTTGTAGTTGTGGTATAGGCCTTTGCTTTGCGAACCGGAGGTCGTCGGTTTCAATTCCGCGGGGTCAATAACTTTGTGTTGTTTCTCGATTGAGCTAAGGTTTAGGGAAAAGCGGGTTGATCACCCGATTGCCTGTAAATTGAAACGATCCCTGTGCCGAAAGGCATTTAAAATTCGGTTCTGCGCTTGTGTCGTCGAGCTATGAGAGTAAAGGAACAGCGAGTGCACCTGTGTTGGCACGTCAACTTGTGTACTATGATTGGATGCTACTGTCGAAAGTTGGTCCGGAGGAGCTCACATAATTTGATTTTAAATATACTATCATCTCGGTAACGATTATGAAACCAGCCTTCTTCAAATCTGCTATACAGCGGTAGCACGCTGCAAACTACGAGTATATTATGCATATGTTTTACGCGCTATTTTTCATGTTATATTATGGCGTACACGTTAAATCTTCTGGCAGTAGTAAAATTATTTTGTATAAGCTTACGCGATCTTTTTCATTAGAGATATAGGGTATTGTGTTGTTATTACGTTGTTATATTATCGATTCGAAATCAATAGAAATAATAGAAAAAAATGAACAATAAATTTTCCTTCATTCTTAACTAGTTTAGGACAGTTTATAAATATTAATTGAATAAATACCTTCTAATACCTATAAATACCTTCTGAATTTAATACTTCGTTTTCAGTGCTGTTTTTGTTTTAAATGTGCTTTTAAAATTTGTCACCGTAAATTTAAATGACAATTCTCGACGACAATAATTACTAGTGGCAATTTCATTATTATTACGAGACCTTTAGAAAAGATCCATATAGGCAAGTTATTTCTAGAATTAGCCTTTACGTTAATATATATTTTTAAATTTTGCACTTTAAAGTAAATTATATCCAAAATAAATATTATTAATATTGTGTGTCCTGTTACTCCCTAATTTTAAACATTTAACATTTTTTTTTAATTTCACTATTACAAATCAAAACTAAATCTAGTAAATCTAATTCACGCTAAAATATACAATACGTATGTAATATGCTAGAATTGACTTGCGCAATAACGCAACATATATAAACGCTAGAAATCGAAAACTAACAAAATAAAGCATGGCGTCTACTATCTAGCGCCCGCTCCCGCCAAACGCGACTCGCGCCAGTACTCACCCAGTAAGTGGCGCGATAACGTCCTTTGCGCTAAAGGTGGGTAATTAATATCGTCACGGTAACAAAATCACCGTGGTCTTCAGTCGAAAGTTACCGCTGTGACTGGTCGCGAAGTAACAACGTTCCAAGTAACATATGTTTTTCCTTCTGTTCCCTAGTTCCAATATATTTTATTTGGCGAGGGCATCATCAATACTGTCCCGAAGGGCTGCGTAGCTCCGATGGGCTTGAGGTGGCCGGCGCTTGGGACACCTGGCCTATAGCTCGTTTCAGCTAAGCTCGAGGGCTCACGGAGGAGCCTCGGCTCGGACCGCCAATCTACTCATATTACCGGAGATGACGCTCCATGGAGTGCTCAACCTCAAGGGCCCCTGGGGCTCGGCTTGGACTGTCACTCATTGCGCGTTTAGTATTCCGACTCGAGGGTGCCCGAGAGAGCCGAACCACCACGGCTCGATCGGTTGTTATTATCTAATTAAGGGGAAGGCTACAACTAACATTGCTACCGCTTCTGGGTGCGTTATCGCTGGGAGAAGAAGCGGTGGCAGAAGAATACAAATAGCACGATACATAATCACGCTATATTATATACTGTCTCCATGGCCTAGTGGTATGCCCTTACTTTGTAAACCGGAGGTCGTGGGTTCGAATCCCGCGGGGAGACAATGACTTTGTG
>JAOCPS010256561.1:0-13456 GCA_025505425.1 Graphium colonna | reverse complement strand
ATTACATCAGATTTGATAGGCCAAAAATCCTCGTAAAAGAACACCGGTTCCTGCCAAGGATGATTCGTGAGGCTATTCAAGTTAAAAAACATACAAATTTCAATAGGGTTCAAACGGTTGGGTGCTACCATCTGCTTGGGATCCCATTATTAATATAATAAACTCAAAAAATAAGCACAACACTGCAAGACCTAATAAAGATACAATTAGAAGTTACTGCGTAGGTCAGATTAAAAATTAGAATTAAAGCTGATGGTATGCAGTATTAACAAGTGACACCAGGAAATCAAACACCTCAGTCCTACCCATGACCATGAACGCTGTAAAGGGTTCGAAACGTCGGGTGATAAAATTTAAATATAAACTGCGATAAAATCCGTAAAGTTGTTTAATTTAAAATTATTCTTAATTGACTTCCATGAAACACGTAGCTAATTTATCGCTGTATTATGATCATCCATCTTCGTAATACTTTTTACCGCCAGTAAATCTAAGTTAATATTGACTGTGGGAAAAATTTAATATATGTTACGTAAAATGAATATTCATATTCATTAAAGACTTATTAAAATAAATTGTAAAATTTTATACGAATTCGCCCGAGAGTATTTTCATAATAAATGTCATTTGACTAATTTATATTTGATTATTTTTTTGTCTTTTAGGGTTAAATTTGATTTATTCTTTTCTTGTGTATATGTCAGATCAACATTATGCGTACTATGTTGGTGAAAATTATAAAACAGACAATTGAAGAAAAACAATCTTTGTGAAAATTTTAAAAATGTTTCTGAATACATAGTATTTTAGTTCTATGACAAGATTTCAGAATTTTATTACAGAAATAAAAAAAAATTAAAGTACAAACAAAATTTCAAAACAGGCAAAGCATTTGGAAGTATTGCTAGTACAGTTAATGGTTTGAGGATTCTTTGCTTGTACTAAAATACTATATTTCCACGGACATTTTCTTTCTGATTGTCCTTTTATGTTATTTATAAGAGAACGCGGAACGAAATAAATCAGGCAATTTAACGTCTTTCGATTATTTGTTTTTAGAAAGCGTCTTGAGCTACTGTGTAAAAATTTAAAATAGATCAATATTCTTTCACAATTGAAATCTAATGAATATCTAATGTGACTATAGGGACTATGTTTTCATGAAATAAAGTTTAAGTAAAATTTATATATTTTAATTAAACTTCAGTTCATGACGATCATGATGTTTAGTTTAAAATGCATAAATTACAAAAAACAAGTTAGGAATTAAAGTGTTACGTAGTCATCAATAGTTATATGTATATATCACAAAATTATTATATAATTTACTACACTCATGATTATAAAATTATACATTTAAACACTTAGTTACGTACTGAGAAATATGAATAAGACCATGAAGTATATTAGAAACAATTATTTTAATATTCTTTCTATTGTAGTTTGTTTGTCAAGTAACGTAGCCAATATATATTATTACTTACGTTCTGCGTTATTCAAAACTCAGTAATGTTTTAATTATTCCGGAGTTAGCGACTCCGGAATAATTAAAACATTACTGAGTTTTTCGTTAGCCTATATTTATCATACATAACATATTTAACACGTTTATCAAAAATAATGAGGGATAACGAAATGCATGTCGCATTCAGGACAAACAACAAGTTAAAAAATAAAGTTTGTTATAATAAAGAAAGGATCGATACAAAATATCAATCTGGGATTTATAAATTTCATTGTCCGGAATGTGATGGTGTATATGTAGGTCAGACTCGACGTAACTTTGAAACTCGACACAAGAAATACATGGCTGCCTATAGGAATGGTCATGTTCCGAAGAGATCTCATTTTGCAACACACCTCCTAGAAAGTCGATATAGTGTGTACAATGACCATACCTGTGAGGTATTATATAAATGTGACAAAGGCTTCCGACTGAGCGTATTGTAACAACTAGAAATTATTAAAGAAAAGAACAATAATAGACATGCATTGTTGAATGACAAAACTTGCTTGACTACGTCACCACTCATAGTAGTATCTATAGACAAAAATGTATAAAAGGTAGCGGTTTAGTTTGCAGCGTTCCATATCAGTCTGCTTCCGACGCTCGCGCGGAGTAGATGTCCTGAGTCCCGGTAGCCCATGCAGCCGAAGGCCATCAGCAACTTAAAATTGCTACCCATTTCTAATTCAACTTTCTACCGCTTAATTGTAATTGAAGATTTACTAGTACCAGCGGAAGAAAGAAGCAAGAAGAGCTAATAGTAAGAATAAAGAAAGAAGAACAGTTACAACGTGCTTGTGCAACCCACGCTGTTGTGTGTTCATGAAAGTGCGAAATGAGGAAGCACCATTAGTGTTGTATAGTGTCGTGCTCATAGGCAAGTTCCTGTATCTGTAAACACTATCACACATGCACCTCTCGCATCCGAGGTGGCCAATTGTTAATTACTTAAGTGCTTGTCGTATTAGGCGACAGCTAGGCACTCACCCTATCGCACCTAAGGCGCAGGCTGTAAGGTATCTTTAATAGGCACATACCTGGCGGCGGAGAGTCCTAGAATATTCTTACACGCCGCAGGGACACGTCTTCCCAATGGCAGACCTAACGATGCTCACTCGCATGGAAGCTCGCTTGACCGAGTGCAAGAAAAAATTAGCACGCCACGGAAATAACAAACCCATTTTCGAGGGATTTATTAAATCAAATGACGACATCAAAACGTCGTACTTGCTGATCCGCAGTACCAACGGAACGAAGGACTGTAACAAAGGCGTGGACGCATCAATCGATGCTGAAGCAAAAACCGCAAAACAAGCTGCGCAAAAAGCCGCGCAAAAGCTTACGCTCAAGCCACGCAAAGCTGCGACTCGCCTTTTGCGACCCAACCCGTTGCACCTTCTGCGCAAACCGCGTACAGCCTCCAGCGAGCAACGCGTAACTAACTAACTCGCTTCCTGGCCGTGCCCGCAGCCTCGATTCAGTTTCGAAAGCAACTTATACGAAAATGAAAGTCGAAACTCCCGTTTCGACTATGAATGACGACAGCTTCATCGAAGTCATCCGCTGTAAAAAGGGCAAGAAACGCCCTGCGGCAAATATCGAAAAGGCATCGATGGCCTCTACTAAACCACCTTTAGCGGCACCAAAACTCTGGGCCACGTGCCCCGAAAATACCCAAACCGCGACTAAGTGCGGGAGTTAATATGGCTGAGCGGAATTCAATGCCACCGCCGCCAGTAATATTACAGGATAATAGTAAATGGACCCGAAACCTAAATTGGATGGAGGCCAAAAAAATTCAATGCCGACCTAAAGGCATATATATCTAAGAATTCGGGTATAAGTAATTGCCGTAGTCTCACGCACTACTTGCGTAAGGCTCAAATTAGCTTTCACACGTACGCGCTCCCGGAGGAGCGCAAATTACATGATATCATAAAAGATCTTCCAAAAGAGATCGAAGTCGACGAGTTAAGCGTTGACATTCGATCCCAGGGATAACCAGCAGGGTGACTCGCTTGCGACATCCCAAAACTTGCCTCGATATGGATATTGCGGTAAAACTAGATCTTACCCCCGAGGGTAAGAATATATCGGTAATATCGGTTATACGCACAAAAACTGTTTTGACCGCGCCAGGTGTGTCAAATGCACCGGGGATCATAGCACCCCGGAGTGTCTGAGGGAGAAGAAAATCTCCGAACAACCGGAATCCGTCAATTGCTTCAAGGAGGGACACCCAGCTAGCTATAGAGGCTGCGGTAGGGCTCCTAAGAAGCAGCGTAGACCCGCAACCCGCAAAAATATGACCGCGCCATCAAAACAGACGTAAACCTTTGTTCCCGTTCCTCTACCGACCATAAATGCCGAGGCTAAGTCTGCCCTAATCGTAATCAACAATAATATATCACAAATCAAGGCCGCTTTACGACGCGAATGCATACACCTGCACCCGTCGCAATAATACCCTCCGTCGGGCCACAAACAAACCCCATATATTGTAACGATCGACGTTGCTTATAGTGGCATCGCTAGTCTCGAATTTCACCTTCGATCAGCTGTCAGAGAATCTGAGAGGAAGGTGCTTGTGTAGGGCAATCAACATGAACAGCTCCCTCACGATATCAGTCAACTGCTCCGAAAACAGAACAGAGCCATTAGAATCTTCGATTGTAACAGATCTCGTGAAAATAGGGACCACTTTTGGCGTCTCCAAGACAAGGTCAAGTACCAAATTGCGGAGTTCAAGCTTCAAAGGTGAGACCACCTACTAAGCGATCTCAAGCCTTTGCAAACAGCGTACAGGCAGTTAGCGAAGGTGATGACAGCTAACCCATTTAGAATAATTCCATCGCTAACCCGGGCCGACGGCGTTTCATTTGCCTTACATGACTGAGAGGAAGCCGAATGCTTAGTGGACAATCTAGAGCTTCAATGTAGCCCATCGCGTGCGTACAAAGACGAGCGTCACCTATCAAAGGTGGAGTTCGAGATTTGTAATAGGGCAGCCTAATCACCGGAAGTAGAACCCCTTAAACTTGTGACCTCAAAAGAGGTCAGAGTTATTATCTGCACCTGGCCCAGACCTTATCTCCAATAAAATAAGTAAACACCTCCCAGACATAGTTATCTATCTCCTGGTGAGAGTATTTAATATATATCTCTCCAGTGGTTCCGTACCAGACGAATGAAAGGAAGCCTAATTGGCATACATAAGCCTTCCAAACCAGCAAACCTACTGACGAGCTACCGTCCTATTAGTCTCGTCATTAGCTTGGCGAAAATATACGAACGAAATATTACAGCATGTTTTCTTTAAGAAGCTTATCCCAGATGAGCAATTCGGGATTTGACACAACCAGTCTTGCCCTCAGAAAATACATCGCCCAAAAGAAAACATTCTGGATGGCTGAAATTGTCCCAAACCGATATCTACGAGAGCCCTGTTCTTCAATGTCACAAAGGCGTTCGACTAAGTCTGGCACGAAGGCTTGATTTTCAAGGTTTACGCTTTAAAAGTACCAGATAAGCTTGTGCACACCATACATGTTCCTTCCGATTTTGTGACTAGGGGCTTCCTCTCCTCAAAACACCCCATAAAGGCAGGAGCCCCCCAGGGCTCCGTACTTTCACCCCTTCTTTTCTCGCTCTATACGAGCGATATCCCGTAAGTGCCAAATGTCAAACTCGCACTTTTCCCGGACGACACAGCTCTCTTCTGTTCCCACAGATTAATTATATATATGTCGGCCTACCTCCATGGCGTGGCCAATTGTCTCGGCAAATGGTTTCGCGACAAGAGGATAGAGATGAATCTTAAAAAAATTGTAGCAAAACACTTCACTAGGAAGCAACCTAAGCCCGAACCCCACATCAACCCAACAGCTTACCGGAACAGAAAACTGCGGCAAATCTCCCTTTTCGGCCAACGAATCCTCCAGGAAAGGATGTTCAAATATCTCGGTGTAACATTCGACGCTAATATGTCGTTCACCACTCACATTAAAAACGTTAGAAAAAGAGCGGCCCGTTAGAAGAAGTATCGGGCCGCATGCAATTCTTTGCAAACTCCCAGAGTAAAATGAGACTTAGACATAAGCTCCATCTTTATAAAATGTGCGTGCAATTCATAATGGCGTACGGCAGTGAATTTTTTGCCCACACATGTCCAAACACTCTTAATAAAGCGAACTTTTTAAAGAAAAGGTTCATTTTAAAGGCTGAAAACCATCCCAACCCTCTAGTGGTAAAAGCTGCAAACTGTCAGCCCGATCCAACCACGGTACCAAATTTCGTAGACCGCGTCACGTCCTTCTTGACTCAGATCAAGAAGAGGACCTAGGAGACCAAGACCCACCGCACGGGGTCCAGTCAAACAACACTACACATACATGTAGCAGTATCCCACAAGTCATTCTAGATCGACCTCGCCTCAGAGAATGGCAAATCAACACCGCGTACATACGCTTAACCCGCTTTCCAGGGCGGTTCTCACCGCCCCCAGCATCCGACCAATAACAGTCGCAGACAAACGCGATCTCGGCCCGCAGCCGGATTGTGATCGTCTATAGTGACATTCCTCTACGCGACTCTTTTAGCGTAGAGTCTTCAACTCGTGAAAACATAAAATTTTCAAGGGTTCGATTGCCCGATGAAGCTCTACATAGGGTACTTAGAGCTTAGTTTTGTTAATCAAAAGTCAAAAGTCAAGTTGCATCGTTCATTTAACGAACGGTGTTCGTAGAGGCAACATCCTGAGGATGCTCCGCTGTCGGGGCGAAACGGGCGTCAAGTGTGAGGGTAACAACCAGCATGCTGGTGTGCGATTCTGCATGGACCTAGCTAACATTATCGCTTGGTGGTGGTTTTGTCTGCCTGATCGTGCACGAGAGCGCGCGCACATGCAGTGTGGGAAGGGAGGGAGGTGCGATACGCATGCTTATGCGTGCGCTCACATATTTGCTTGCAGGATATAAGAGGGGTTTTTTCGAGTAATATTACTAATCAAACGGTCTAATAGAACTCTATTTATCAGGTAATTTCACATATAAACGAACCATCTTCAATTCGATGACATGAAAATTATGAATATATCTAGCTCTTGCTACCGAAGTACATCACTAGTCTTATAATCTATTAATAAATAAAAAATGCAACTTGAGGAATAACGGAAAACTTAGAAACGTTAGTTTCATATAAAAAAATGTTTAATTTTCGTAATGTTTCTTTGGAAATTATACATTTTAGAGATTTTAATACGTTGTTTTTAAATATATTTTTGTTACAAGCAAGTATAATGAAAATAAATACTTAAATTTAATATGCTTCTGTATTTACTTTAATCATCCGACTTGAAAAAAAAGGAGGTTTTTAATTCGTGTGTAAGTTTTTTTTTATTTCTCGTATGTATGTTTGCTGAATCCCCCTCAAATTTTGGACTGATTTTCAATTTTTTTTTATACAAACAGACATATTACAAGGTCGTCCCATATAATTTTTATTAGAATATACTGATTCTCATAAAAATTATATGGGACGACCGTCCCCTTTTTAATTAAAAATTACCGAAAAATTGGTTTAACGGACGACACTTCTACGTCGGTCTAAGTCGATTTTGCTTTCTTCTGTTAAAATTATTATCTAAAATAATATCCACTCGGTTGTGTTTAAACATTAACGTTCAATTATGGCCCGTGACTTAAGAAGTTACCGTGGATTACGTAACTTTAACCACGTAATCCCCAGCAGTTTGTTTCAAAGGTTATTCTGTGGTATCTTGTTCATACTATACTTATTTTATAATAATGTAAATGTAGACAATTCAATCTCTAAGAGCATTTTACCTGAGTAATATTGTACTTCTTGTTAATTTAATTTACGGGAAGTATTTTGAAAGAATACTTACTAAAATTTTGTAATTTTTATATTTATTTATCAGAAAATATTTAAATACTCATTTTTTTTGTTAAATTAGTAAATTAACTAAGACAATCATATTATAGTGTAATAAATGTAAATTGGTTATGATATTTTCCATCTTTCAATCAATTCAACAAACGCATTATCACATCATCTTTTTATCACACATTTATTTTTTTTACTTGCAACAACATAATTAATCCTCTAAGTCGATTTGAGCTCACTCCTATTAATCGTATCGTAATGAAAGTTTGTAAGTATATGTCATCTAAGAGATCGTTACGAAATAAGTTGAATGTGCTCCATGAACGTACAAGATATTCAAAAAGAGCGAAAATATATTTTTTTAATTGTTGGTATTGAATTTTTGAGTAATCAAGAAATAAAACCAAATATGACTTGTAAATGATAAAAATCTATGAAGAATCACCATTATCTGTATATTAATACGTGATGCGAAAACTTTGGATCGCTTTTTACGAATATTGAGCGGACGGAGGAGTATGACATTTCGGACATTTCGGCGAATGCTAATATTCTTTAAAAATTATGCGTAAAAATACATATTTTCAATAAATAACACGTCACAGACTACCATACATTGCCGTGTATTTAATACACACACGCATTCTGTCACAAATCACAAATCTAATCTATTTGTTTTTATTATTATTTCAGGGTTCCCAACTTAGGGGATTTCTCCCCAAATTTCGGGAGAAAATTAATAAAATGAGTTTTTAGGGTTGTCATGTTTTTAGGGATTTTTATTATTTATTTTTTTTAAATTAAAAAAAATAAAGATGTAATAGTTTAGACACTATAATAATCTAATCTAGCGGATGCGTTTATGTTTACTACATATACGTTGATTGTTATTAGTTATTTTACTATTCAATTTGTAAGTTTATCAGCAAACCGGTCTATGCAATGCCTAAAACGGAAAAACACTGCTTGCAAAAGGTACTGCCCACACCAAAAGATATATTACATATGTCGGAACTAAAAAATATACATTTATAATAAAAATATTAGTTCCGCAGAGATTCCTAAGCAAGTTTTTATTAGGAACTTACGCTAACACCTATCCAAAAACAAAGAGGGGCAGTGCAGAAAGGGGCTTATTTTATTTTAAACATGTCTATATTAAGAATCGTGGATTAATATGTTCCGTTAAATTAAATTTCATGCACAAATCTATTTCATAAATAAAATAAATCAAGGTATTGGTAATTTTTTTAAGACATTACAGCAATTTGCATATATTTTTGTGTAGAAAATATATTGATCATACAGCGTAGTGGTAATTTATATTTTTATATTACATTTAGATAAGCGGTAGGTTCTGTTGCTAAGCCCTTGGCCTTAGTGTCGCGAGTCATGCGCGGCACAAGCCGACAGAGATTACACTAAGGGCAGCCTTAAAAGTAATCTGAGATAAAAGTATATCTGATCGAGCATTATTTCGTAAGGGCTCAATATTAAGTCAAATTGAACACTCGAGTAATTTTTGTATAATAATAATAATCATAATTACGCACATAAACCTACGTAAGAATTTAATATGTAACCAAAGATAGATATTTATCTATCTATGATTCCTGCGTTTAAATATTTATTTTCCATTAAAGTGAAAAAAAAAACTCATATTAAAAGTTATTCATCCATTGAGGCAAAGGCAACGCATTCCATAGTTATATCACAAAAGCTTTGAATGTTGATTGAAACCCCACAAATCAGTATAAATGTTTTTTTATTGTTTAATATTTATTTATTTATTTATTTATTGGTCTTCGAATAATTCGAAGTCATTGATAATAATTATTAATTCCATATCAATTATCGTTATGGAAGTAATAATTATATTTCTACTTTTGTTATAATAAAAAATTGTAATCTCTTGACCCATGAAAAGGCCTACTACCCTTACCCCTTGTCAAATCTTAGTTATGTGTAAAGTATCTAATGCAAATTTCCACGACAAGATTTTGTATTATAAATACTTATTAAAAGAATAACGAATAACAATGCAAGAGTTTTACATTCACTATACAAAGGGCATTTGTGTCTGCTAGGGAGAAATTTGGTAATTTATTTAGTATTTTTTTATCTTTATCCACACCCCCAGTTTTTGTCTGTACTTATTGAAATCAAAAGTAAATTGTTATTTAAATAATAAGCATAGAGCAAAACTTCAGTGGAAATATTAGATTAAGTAATAAGCAAATTTGACCACAATTATTTTCAGTTTTATAGAATGCAAATAGATAAAACGTATGTAATTGTACGAGCATATTTAAAATTTTATATAAAATATTAGGGAATACATAGTTTTTGAGAATATTTAAATATTTAATACTGTCCTTACTCATGTAGTAACAATGTAATATTAATAATGCGTCTCAATTAAAAAATAAATATTGTATACAGTCTGTCTTATCTTAGCGAATTTGTTTTATAATTTTTTATTTGGACATCTTTAGTAAATGTTTACAGTTTCTTTTTCTCTCTTAGTACCTCTCTACTGAAGGAGGTTGGCCGTTAGATCGGCAAACTTTTTCCGAACTTTTGCTAAGTAAAATAGGTCTTCTACGCTTGAAATATTTATCCACTCCTTTATATTTCACAGCCACGATTTCTTTTTTTGTTCAATGCGTCTTTTGCAATTTTACCCATTATGATCAGTTGAAGAAGGTCATGCTGTTCGTGCCGCTAAACATATCCTAACTAGATCTTTCTCATCTTGAGAGTCTGAAATAATTTGCGGCACCTGCCAACGCGCCGGAATACCCCTAGATTGGAAATTCTATGTATCTAACTTATGCTTAGCATTTTTCGGGAGCACCATATTTCAAAAATTTCCAGAAACATCTCAATATTGGTTTTAATAGACCAAACTTCACTACCATATAGACAAACGCCAGACGTAGCAGTGGGATATTCTTATCCTGAGCATTATGGATAATTGGTGACTACATGGATCTTTCTCCAATGTCTTCAAGGTGGCTAGGCTATTTCAATTCAGGTCCTAATTTTTTGTACATTTTCATAATAGCTTGTTTCTTGTTCAGTCGGTTTACTATGTTGTTGTATTCTTCATTCACCCAAGCACCGAGGTATTTTTATGACTGTTCCTGGTGTTGGTGGCCTGTTCTAGGTGGGATTCCACGACAGTAATCCTGGGGTTAGGATTGTTGTCATAGAAAATTACAAACTAGTTGACCGATTAATTTTGAAAATTATATGGAATCATTTGGGAAGTGTTCATAATCACATTTATCTGTAACCGTTAGCGTCAGCCATTGTTTTGCTTCATTACCAAATATTGCGTTCCATAATCATATGTTTTATTATTTACCCACTGCCTGCCAAAACTAGAACTTTAAAACTTCTTAAACGTGAAAAAAACAAACAGAGTAACATCAAAGGCTTAAAATATTTTCGTCAAAAGGCGCTATATTTATGTTAGCAGAAAATGTTAACTTGATCATGTATATCAAATTTGAGTTATAAAATGTTTGAGGTGCAGTTGTTAGTAACCGAGTACTCTTTTTATTATAATTCAATAACAACACTTCCTGGACCTAGCGGCCTTGGCCATCCATTTGCAAATTTGAGGGTTCATGGCTTCGAATATCGCGGGATAATAATAACTTTGTGTTGTTGCTTCTTGTTTGAGTAAGGACATTGCGGGCCGATCACCCATTTGCTTGAAAATAATGATTATCCAGGCGCTGGATGGGCATATATAAAATCGTTCCTGCAACTGATCTCTCTCTGGTCCTGTCGGATGTTTGTTCTATCAGGCTATTAGAGAAAACGAACAAAGAGTGTTTACACGTATACTTGTGTAGTATAATATCTACTACGCTGTTGGCTAATCTCAGAGAAGACTGGCCGCTGTGGCCGTAATTCAGACAGGAGGAGTTTAACAGTTTTGTATCATTAAAAACATACCTCAATGACTGAAGACCAGGGTGGCAATGGGCTCGCCACATTGATCGTAAAACTGATGGTAGATGGGACAGAAAAGTTTTGGAGTGAATACCACGTCTTGGAAAACGTAGTTTAGATCGCCCCACTACTAGATTGAGTGGTGATATGCGAAAAGTGGCAGACACAAGCTGGATGAGAATAACTGAGGACCGTTTGAAGTAGCGCGCCTTAGTAGAGGCTTATATCCAGCAGTGGATGTCAAAAAGCTGAGATTATGATGTACCATTAAAGGACGAAAAGATGGAACTCTATTGAAAGTTTTCTTTTTGTCTATTTTTGATAGAACGTTTTTTTTTAATTATATATATAGAAATTGATTGACTTTTTATTCATTATTATCATTGCTTAAACATTAACTTTTTGAAATGAGATATACTCAGATTAGAAAACAATACAAATGGAGTGCTGTCAAACAAAGTTGTAAAAGTGATCTATCCATACATTTAGAAGTATGTATTTTGACAATTTGTAAAAATGTATATTCCAATTTGTGTGTGAAAATCGCCGTAGTGGAAAATAAAATTCCATATTTTTTATTAATCTAATATAACATTATTGTTAAAAAATGTATACTGTAGTTAAAAATTAATGCGGATATTAATTTAATGAAGTATAATAAAGCCTCGAAAATAATAAAATATAATATCTCATTTAATCAATCCAGCTTAGCAAACATTTAACGAGTAACATACTGTAATAAAAGAACAACCAAAAACATAATAAACACAAAAAATTATGAATGTATTCGAAGATCTTATTTATATCTTTATGACATGCGTCCAAAAAGAACAAAATAATAAAAAATGGATTAATATTACTGTTTAAATGAAATATTACCGCTTTGACATATGACTTTTATAGAATTATTTTAAAAATAGCCAAAGTATTGCTAATCTAGAGAAAAGGTAATTTACAATAAAAAAGAAGCAAATAATATTAAGTATTGACCAAACCAGCTAAAGTACTCGAAGTGTGGACACTATACATTTTAATGGGTTTACATTTAAGAGTATTCGTTTATAGTAAAGTATATTGATTGTAGATTTCCCATCTCGTGAAGAAATTTTTGTCCGACTTTACCTAGCAACTCTACGTATTTGTGTCATATTTTTATTCATAAAATAAGAATATAATATAAAATACGGATAACGATTTTTGAAAGAATTTATCACGCAAGTCGGAATTATTTCAGAAAATTATTAATGATTGACAAATAAGTGACATAATATTCGCTCAAAACTTTCATTCGTACTAATTGGTGGTTCTATTTATCGACTTAAAGTCTTTTATCGCACTGATATCAATTTTCTGTCAATAGGCTTTATTTGTATTATTTTCTTGTCTAAAGAAATAAATTTATAGATCAAAATCCTTTCTAAGGATTTGCATCCACAACTACCGGTATTTAAAACAAGGCCCTAAGATCAATATAGGTAAATAATATAAACGTCAGCTTCTCTGGATTTTATTTTATATTTTTCGAAACGTTAAAGTTTTCTTGGAAAGTTTTATTTTATTGACAACTCGCTTTAATATGTACATAGTACAAGTATTCAAAGACCGACTACCTATTGTATAAAATCCTCTTATTTGAAAGGGATGTAACGAAGCTCGAAATGCCGTTATTGGCTTCCATATAATACGTCCTTCCATCGTTCTGAAATTATTTGAGGTCGCAATCTCAATCCATCGTATGCTACGGTTCCATGTAATAACCGATTCCGCATTTTCTGAACAAAAGAGGATCGTTACGCAATATTAGTTCTTCAATGAATATTTATTAAGCATGTTAGAGAAAATATACGGAAATAATTTATATACTACGACTTTGTTACTTTTGTAATAAATTGTTAACGAAAAATAATATTAATTAGATTTTTTTTGAGATTTGCCTTTTGGCCTTTTTCGATGGATAATATTACTTCTAAATCTTGGAAAGGTTAATATCTTAAAGGTCAAGGTAAATAAGCCGTGGTAGCTCAGTGTCCGGGCGCTCGCCTTCAATTCTGTTTACTCGAGGCGAACCTGAGTTCGATC
>JAOCPS010256452.1:0-13457 GCA_025505425.1 Graphium colonna | reverse complement strand
TATACCACACGAATGAAGCGTGTAGTCGCTTGTGAGAAACAATAACTAAATAAAACACAGACTAGAAATGGTACATTTTACCCGAAAGGCTTTTATTTTCGCTATGCTTTTTATAATTTCTTTATGCTTGCATAACGACGTGCATAAATTGCAAAAACACACAGACTGAAAGAAAAAAAAATAATTTTTATAGAAAAAGTATTTTACTTTAGACTCTTGTCAAATTTACCAGCTATGTCTTTAATACAATTTTTCTTTAACCGTCTCCAAAAAAGGAATAGGTTATATGTTCAGTTATATGTTTTTTTATGTATGTTATGTATTTTTCCACTAATTGTGAACCGATTTTCAAAGTAATTTTTTTTATTTGAAAAGCTATAAACTAAAGTTGGTCCCACGGATTTTTCTTAAAAATCGTGTTTCAATTTTGTGTCAAAATTGTTCTCATATGTTAAAAATCGGTCGATAATATTGTTTAAATCAAAATCTGCCAAAAATATATTAAGCAAATTCACCTCTGAGGCGTTTGAAGTAGGTTTTGCAATTTTTTGTAAAAAATTGTACTTGTATTCACGGTGTATCCATCAGCCCTGACTCCGTGATCGCACGCGAATTCGTCTCGAAGCGGCGCGGACGCCATCCGGGTCGCCGCAATTAATTCAGCCTGTTCTCTCTCGACGCTTACGCCTATGGCGTATGAGCCTTTGTACGATGATATCGGTGAATAGTCTTGTAGACTACTGTCATGTAGCTGGTACTTTGTTTGCAAATGGCTACTGTATTGCAATTTAACGTTCTCTTGCTAGCTACTGAACAGTAATTTTAGAATATAAAAGCATAAATAGCTAATAGTTACTTAGTAAAAGCCATACCTTAATTCGCAAACCTAGCTAACTCCATTTGAGTAATTTTGTGAGGGGAGCCATAAAAATTGTTAATTTTTTCAAACTAAATTCAAAAAAGAATCAAATTCATCGGGTACCAGCCAGGTTTTCGAATAACTATTTTTTCAAAGAACTGCGAAAATTTTTGCAAATCATGTCTTTGTGAATTCCATATTTTTGCGTAAAGTGGAATTGCCAATAAATGTATCGATATGTATTTGCATAATTTCCTATAACACTCATAGGGAGGGTGTGTTATTTTTATCCCATACAAATCATTGACCGAGTGAACGAAGCGAGTAAGATCTACAAATACTGTTGGGGTGAAAACACATTTTATGTATGTATGTTTGTATGTATGTTCCGTGATAGGTAACAAATCAGGGCTTCAATCAAATTGAAATTTAGAATATATGTAAGTGATATTAGTAGAATTTTCAAGTCAGTTTAGTATCGAAATCGGTTTAGTACTTCCTGAAATATTGTATTTTTAATAAATGTGAAGTGTGAAATACGTTATTAGCCGCCGCTAAATTAATTAATTTAGATCCGAGGCTGGTACTAGTTATAATTGTTTTACTATGATCGTGTGTTCTGCTAAACATAGTTTACAATTGCTTCACTTTGTTTTTGTTCCAAACAGCTGCGTACGTGACTTAAGTGATTATATCTATCAATGGGTAAAGGCCATTCATCAGCTTATATGAAGAGGCGTGGAACTGTCGTAGAGTCTATTCCACTTGATAATGCTTTGTTATGAAAGGAAACATATATCCTGTCGACAATATTGGTAGTGGATATGAAAGGGCGGTCATGTGAAGAGGTTAGGAACAGGTGTTCATTCTCTTAAGTATATTCGTGGTATATATTGATGTATGAATCTCTGATAGAGGAAAGGGAAGCGAATTTATGCGGTTTTTAATATCGGTCGATCGACGTCCTGATTTTTTTTAATGGCGAAGGAGGTAAACGAGTAGATAGCTCACCTCATGTTAAGCAACACCAGAGGAGTAACAATAGGCTCTTGAAGGTCCCTAACTCATATCGGTCTGGAAATACCGCTGCCGACAATTCATTTCACAAATCTGAATAAACGTCAATATTTAATCGTTATCAGTCTTTTGCACCTGACAATACATTCATTTTAAAGTTCAAACAAATATCCTGTTCTCAATAATGGTAGAGTATTTAGTGAAATAGAAGTTCTTCCGACTATTTACTATGATTTAGTTCATAGAAGTTCACTTAGTTGCTATTATGCATCAGTTACTTGGTCATTATGCTGATAAACATGTAAATCTCTTGAAGATAAAGGATATTTTGCTACTTTAAATTGATTAAATTTCTAAATCTGAAGAAAATATAATAAATAATTTGAATTTTTAGTTAAAATGATAATTAGACTGTCTGTTACATCAGGACACCGCGAATATATTGCGTTGCACAATATGATAATATTGCAACCGATTTTCGTTGGTCCATTTAACTGAAATTGTTATCTAATGCCCCAAATACCAGAGATATTGTTTGACAATGCAGGTTAGGTACATCCTTATGTCTAAAAGTTAATTTCTCGTAAAATATTTAACATTTATTTTGTCCATGGGCGGCGGTAGCCACCATCAGGTGAACCGCTTGGTCGTTTGCCTCCTTCTTTCTATAAAAAAATAAATAACCTGCTATCATCTAGTATAAGATTTTCCTATTACTCCTATCTTCCACCACGTTCGATATATTTACAAAATGTATGATAAATTATTATAACATTTTAGTTTTAAATGCCCAAGGTAAGATTATTGATACTACTAATTACTACAATAGGATAAGCTACTCTGAACTTGGAAGCTAGAGTGATGTATATACCTCTCTACAGCCCTGGCAATTCTATGAAGTTACGTTGTTTAGCTTGACAATTGTAGTATTTATATAGGTGGTAGAGCATAACATCTTTTTACAGCTTTTGCTGCACTTTTACGGCCGCACTCGGCCTGGGAAGTACCGGCTATGCCAGATGGCTATGTCTACCCTTCCCTTTTCCCACTCCTTTTCCCTCCAAATCCTTAATGCCGACCCTTCCTTTCTAATAAACCTATCTAATAATTGTATCCAATTTCACAACGCACTTGTGACGTTGCCTGTGTCTATGGGTGACGGGATCGCTTAACATCAGGTGCACCGTCAGCCCGTTTGTCTTCCTTTTCATAAAAAAAGCATTGATAGTTGTGCATATTGCGGCCAATTGCAGATTATGTAGCATTAAACATGATATTATTACTCATATTAGCAAAATACTAACTACCCAAATAAGCTGACCCAGTCACTATATCGCACTTTGACCTGCTGAGCCAAAAAATCTTAATACATTTTATATCGTTTACTTATTGTATGAGACTCTTACAATTTACTTCACAAACAGACTTATCGGATGGTGCAAACAATACATTATATAGTTGTCATAGAACACTGACTAAGAATGAACGTCTTGCGAGTGTCAAATTACAATGGATTGTCTAGTGAATAGTTAGTTCTTTAAATGAACCGTGCAAAAATGACGTCACTAGAGTCTAAGGCGTCGAGTAGTGAAAGCTTAGTGTGGAGGAATGTGAAAAGGCGTGAAGATACAACAAATAAGGATCGGAACTCAAAACCGACGCTGACGAAGCGGGTGTCGAGTTATCATGTGGCCTGGGCTCAGGTCCTGGAGGAGCTGTCATGGAAACTAACCGTAAGTAACTTATGACTTAGTTAAGGTCATAATGTGAGATTTTAGTGATTTCAAGTAAGACAATACAAACATATTTATAGGCTTGAATTTTGTCCTTTCCTCCTTCGTTTCCTTTCGTTGAACGTTATCTCAAAAGAATACAGAATCAAATCATATTTCGTGGTCATACTTTTTTTGTTATTCAATTGTATATTATTTTCAAAAAATGCAATATGTTTTATTTTATAAATCTGTTTGCTGTTGATTTTTGCTTATAAAACAGTGGTTCCCAAAGAGGACGCTTGCGCCGCCCTATGGGGAGGTCTGAAACAATTTAGGGGACGGTAAACCTCTCGCTTTTATTCAAGACAGTGGTTTAAATAAGGCTCTAGCGCTATTTTTTTATTTTAAGGGGAGCGCCATATATTTTTTATTATAAAATGACTCACTGCTGTTTCTCGTCTTTTAATTTTCACTCTCTTCTTTGCGTCTACACGTAAACGATTTTCTTTTACGAGTGATCTTTTTTCTTGATAAAATTTATACAAAGAAGCTCATATTTGATAATTTTCTTCGATATTAGTGTGATTCATAAATCATCTAAGAGAATAATGTATTTTTCAAAGTACGGCATTTATTGTGGTAATATTATTAATTCATATGTTGCATTTATTGAAAACGTAAAATAAAACAACCAAACGCGATTTTAACTTACTTCAGAAGACGTTGCATAGACGATAGCCTTACCACTAAAAGCTATTTCTTGTATCGAACCTTTTCTTTAATTTTTTATCCATGTTTAGTAAAATTAAAAAAAAATAATAATATTTAAATCTAACCTTTTATGAATTGATATTCTTTATCACAAACTTTGACAAACGAAGTGTACTCCAAATTACGCAGAAATCACTGTCAACATGTAAGTGCTTTACGGGTTAATTCATTGCTTCCTACAATTAAGATAAGAAGAGTTATAATTAAATAAACATTAATCGTATGTACCATGACCACAAAAATAAAAAAAAAATCGAAATGTCCGTTCTATTTAACCTAATCAAATTCATACCCATAAAATATATAACCACCATACCATCGAAAAATCCTCTCGTCTCTACGTTGACCACAAAATATAAAGGGCTCGAAATGTTGTGTATCTGAAAACAAATTAAAACGTTATAAAATCCATAAAACTGCATTATTTAACGATGTATACGAACATGAAACAAATAAATATAAAACCAGTCTTCAGTTGTAATATGATGGAACAGTGCCATCGCACTTCCTGATCTTAAAAGCCCAATCGTTATTATATTCGTGTATCGACCTGCTTTCCCGTCGTTCATCAGAAGCGCTTAAACAACATTAAGAAATCCATGGCCCTTTGCCATAAACGTGTGTCGTTATGCAAACGGCGCAGATGCTTCGCGCGCTTAGTCTCAAAATGCCTAAAAGGCATTTATTTGCGTCGGTTCTATTCCTATTACGATACCTAAAACTTTGCCAAAGGAATCCACGATATATGATAGAAGACGAATTGATCAGTTTTACCAGATACGCTATACCAGGAAGTTTTCCTTTTTAATTGTTTAACCTTGTCTATGGGGATTTAATCAGATCTACAGGATTATTTTTGACTTAATTTCCAATATTTGTTTGACACGAAATTTTGCAATCGTTTGTAAATCGGATGACAGTGCACTGCATGCTGTGAAAGGATTCCTGTGATGAAGTTAGAAGGTGGATATCGGTACTATATAATAAAACCGCACATTATAATTGAAGTCGATCTCACAGTCGTCTTAAAATAGTGTGGTCTTAGATGATATCCCAGCTTTGGCGATAAACTTTTTTGTGAAATAAAATTTGTATAACGAACAAATATTTTTAAAAATTCAAACAAACCCTCCCCCTAATTACAATTTTATTTAAAACCATCGGAATTTTCCGAAAATAATCTAAAATAAACAAGAAGCCCACCAAATTATGCAAGCGGCTCCAAAAACGTAAACTTCGTAGGAACGGATTATTCAAATGCTTGTTCCACTTGTCACTTTTGAGGGCGTTTGAGAAACTTGCCTTTTCACCACACATTTTTTTCTTTTCCGGCTGATGTATTTCTTTGATATTATGTTTGTAAGGTATAATTATATAATGCTTATAAATGTTTTGTACAGCTATTTGTATACTCGCAATCAAAACAGGGTATTAAAATTTTAAGTGCACTTCTACACAGATATAAATGTACCTAACATATTTATGTCGGTTCTATGAATCGTGTTTATATTTCTTCCAATCAACATGGAATCAACTGTCTTATATTTTATGAGGCATCTTTATCGAGAATTTCCCAAACTATCTTTTACCAAAATTCGTTCAACTGAAATTAAATTATCAGCTGCTTAGTATTTAACTAAAGGGTGTTCTTAAATTTCGAAAATTTTAAATTTATGCTCGGAATGTCGCTTTAAATTGTTTTCTCTTAAATATTTATACATTTGCGTATTTGAGAGAAAACAATGAACCGTCTTGAATTCCTTTTAACACATTGTGTTAAGTATTAAACATTTATGAATGCTTCTGTTGTAATATTTTGCAAATTCAAAATTCTTTTGAATTGTTTAAGGCATTTCTTTAACTGTATTTAATATAACGAAGAACGGTATGGTTGGATGCTTGTTAAGTTGCTTATTGCTATCTACGGTTAAGATTTTAATGATAAAGGCAATTGAGTAGAGGCCGGAGCAGTTTATGACTGGAAATAATCGCGTTCCCGTAACACGGCAACCTTGCCGAGATATGTTCCTTATAACATGGGCCTATAACGGCCCCAGTAACGGGTACCCGTCCCGGTTAACTCAGTTACGCAACTGTTATTCCTGTTTTTGCCACGGGTCACTGGATTCATTGTCTCTCGATGTATACTCCATACGAGCTGTTGCAAGACCACTATTGTTCACTGGTACATGCTTTTTTGCAATCGACAACTAAAAAGCAGTCTTCCAGTCTGACTGAACTACAGTAACGGATTTTTTTAAGTAAAAGCAGGTAAATTTGGTATTATTTTGGATTGGTAGTTTCGTTTCTTGTAATTGTCATATTAAATAATGCTTTTTTTATTAATTTACAAAATACCCACTAATTTTTATGTGTTGTCGCTCCTGAACGTAGGTTTTTGAAATAAGAACACCTGGGACTAGAAGTGCTCCCACACGTGCAATTTACCACCACCATCACCACCCTCTTAAGAGGATGAGCTCCACTTACTATAGAAATGTGTCTTCTCCATGTCAGTTTCAAAAACCCTCTTTAGACGAACTTACAATATATGGTATCTGGATCTACTTTTTTCGGTTTATAATTATATTGTTATGTTAATCAGAACAATAAAAATGTAATATTTAAAAACGATTAATGTGCTTGGTTTTCACTTTTAGAAACAGGTAGCTAAAAGAAACAACTAACTCTAACTCAATAGATAAAGACGATAAAATCTAATTTCATTATTTGTCAAGCCTAACTAATGGGACAATTTAAAGTCGTCGGGTCTTATCGTTTTTCAACGGCAGCTGTTTACTTTCACTTTTTTCGTTGCGACAAAAACGGCTTTCCGGTTCTCTCGACGGAACAGGTACAGCCCTATCCTTCCCGCCGATTTCCGCCTGCGTGTCAGATTTTGATTCCTGGTAGGAACAATGCTTTGGTTACCTAACTTTGTGCACTAGTAAGGTAATATTTTTCTGTTTGTTATATCACTGCATCAATTAACTGTGATATATTATATATATAATTATATTTACGTAAGAATACCGGCTTCAATTTTTTGCCTCTTATTTTTACGCCATTTTATGGATACTATTATTTATCCATAAGTCTTCGATTTATATTGCAATTATGATCGTATTTTAAAAAGAATATAACCATTGTGACCTGTTGTTCTATTGTTTATTGATTTTTGTTTATATTCATTTTGTTTTCTTTATTTTCAAACGTTTTGTTTTATTGTCGATAAAATTCTTAAAACAGGAATTTTACAGCGTTTACATTTGATTTTAAATTTGACGTTTCGACCCCTCCACAGTGTTCATGACGAAACAGGTTGAGATTGATGGACGTCATTGACGTAATTGTAATTTTGTTTTATTTCAGTTAAACTAGTGTTAACGACGTAGTCGTCATACTGTAATTTGTATCACAAAATCGTTTTAACAAAAGTTCATGACTGATCTATATCAGATTTCAAAAAAGGTGGAGGATCTTAATTCGATTGTTTAATTTTTTTTAATGTACGATCAGACATAATTCATATCCGTAATTGAAATTTCTTTTTTTATCGGAAGGTATACTTTCCGATTGGACCCATAAAACTTTCAGATAGTTTGGGTTGGAGTCGGTTTTTTTGTAATTTTCTATATAAATAATCTTTTTATACTATGATACGAATCAGAAAGAGAAGATATGATGACCAAGATCAAGTGATATTTATATCCTTCTATGCTTTGTAGGTATGCCTACTAGTAGTTCGAGAGCATATATCGCACGTGTTTGTACTCGAAACACGCTCTCGTAGCCCTTCTAACGTTAACCCTTGTCGATAACTGTTGTAAGGGAACAAACAAAAGGCACTATCAATATTGCATAATGTGTCTTAAGTTACAAAAATACGTGATCAATTCTCAGGAGCGTGCAAGTATTTGCACGTGCTCTTTGTTTTGTTTTTAACTTGTAAACGTATGTACATAAACCAATTCTTCTTGTTGCGTAAATAATCGATTATGAAAGTTGTATTTACAAATATTTAATACATAAATGTGGCTTAAGAATAAATATGGAAAAATAATTGCTGTTCTGCGTCATTGAGCAACGGCAGCGCTTACTACCAGAGCAAATTAGCTCATGTCTGATCTAGTTAAAAATTAAGGGGTTCCCCTTAATCATTTGGAAGCGCTGCAAATATTATAAATATAGAGGATAGTTTTTTTTTAATATTTAATAACGTTTAAAAAGCTAAACGGATTCGAATGTATTTGGCATACAAGCATAGTTCATAAGTCTAAATAAAATATTTATTATATCATACTTTTTATTCCAATAAAACGCTAATTTCAAAGTCGAAGTACGCGCTGATGTAGAAGAAGAAATGCAAATGTAGAAGAAGCCAAATTTCTGTAATGGTTTAAGTAGTTAACAAAAAGTCATTGTTTCTTTCTGAATTTAAATAAAAAAAACCACGAGGTAGACTACAGGAGAAGTAAATTTTAATGCCATAAATACGTTCCTACTTTTAAAGTTTTACAGACAATTAATTGTAACAGAGAGCAAAATGGTCATAGTAGATAATATTGTTACATATTTTTTTATAATTTCATTGAATCTGTATGACCGTGGTAGGTCCTTTATAAAAGTAAGTTCTAAACCTAATAATCAATGAGCCATGTTAAAGATCGTTACAGTTTGAAATCAATAATTACTGTCACATATATGGATCTTCTTGATTACCTTACACATTCACCACATTTTTGGGAAACAGAATTTGTTTACTTTTGTCGACTATAAAGTACATATCTGAAAAAACCTTAAAAAAAGCGTTCTATATTAAAAAGATAATTAAGACATATTTATGGTTAATTTCGCGAGTGTCGTAAAAATCTATGGATGGCGGAAACAATATTTCACCAAGTACTTTGAAGGTGACATTGGCTATTGAACATAGTTTTCAAGTACAGCCAACCCTTTCCAGATTCACCCGCCTGAAGAGGGCTAAGGGTTTTTGTCTAGTCTGAAGAGATCTAAATACTAGTGACGGTAGTTGACGGATTTATAAAAATATTTATAATTTTATGAAATTATCGTTTTAAAAATAAATGAAAATTAAGTTCCATAGCGTCAAATCATGGCACAGTAGAACTAGCCAATTATCCGAATGCCGATTAACGAAATCTCTTATTATCCGTATAGGTCCTAAGCATAACATAAAAAAAATATTATTATTTTTTTGCTCTACCTCTATTATTAAACCATATACCGAATATATACAATTTTTGTTGAAGCCTGATGGGGCTGCAACTTACTCTGATTGAGATGTTCAAGTGAGTGTTATTTTAGAACTGTGTTTGTTAAACTTAATAAAGTTTATTCTATGTGTGACAGTTCGTTTTTCTTTATAACCAGTCTATGACCGATTATCCGAATCTTTGATTATCCGAATCGACCTCGGTCCCAATTAATTCGGATAATCGGCGTTCTACTGTATTGGATTTTTCCAACCTATTGACACTTTGGGACTTTGAATTACACATACGTATACCAGCTGGAATTTAGCGGTGCTGTAATCGCGATCCATCGCTAATTTACAACGAGCTTCTTTATTCTTTACACAATGCGTGTTTCGTCATACAAATACCAGTAACCCGGCGTGGTGTAATTGGAATCGTAATATGCTCAATCAGATCAAGATCACTGCTGTTGCCAGGGTCAGGGATTACGACTGTCGTCATGCTGTAATTTATAACCCAGCTGCTTTTTACTACCATGTAAAACGGATAATATCATTTCCTTCGCTTTTGTTTGGATATCATCCGTTTAATAACTTTAATTTTTATCTGTTATTGTGAAGTTATCTTTATTGTTAATATTATTCAATTCCATTCAATCTTTGTGGGCATATGAATAGACAAATGCAAATTCAAACATTCTGATTATTTATTTATTATTTCATTCTATTAATTAGTATTAAACTTATAAAGTAAAACATATTCTGCGGTACGCCCAGTTTCAATTTTTTTATTAAAAAAAATTATAAAATAATGTAATGTAAAGACGAATTACTTTTATATGTAATTGAATTTAATCAAATTCACTCACCTTTTATTAGGGTCAAACAACGTAAATTAATAGTCCAAATGAATGTACCTATATACTCGCAAATTGATAGTAACGAATCCTTCAATCCATAAATGGCTTCGTTCAGTATTTAAGGAATTAATCTTTTAATCCTTTTTTCGTCTGAGCCCTTAAAGTTTCATTATTTGAAGTAAGCAATTACCGTTTTCGTTATTAATTTCATTTCCTATTAATCTATATTTAATTTCAATTAATTTATATATAAATTTTTAGATTCTACTCGAAAGTACGAGTAGTACAAATATTTTTTTACGTTTTAGTTTTGTTTTGAATATTACTTTTCTAATGTCATATTTTTATTTTGATGCCTGAATCATCGCGATCGTGATATCATGGATAGTTATCAAGTAGCAACATCGCCTGAACACACACAAGATCTATTGTTTAGTGGAATTCGTATCTTGTTATATCACAAATTATAATGAGTACACTAAACACAACTTTATCTGATTTAGGTTATATAGATTAAGTATCATAATATATAAAAAAACATGGTTTAACATTTTGAAGCCTAACTACAAAGGCATTGTCTATTCCTAGAAGTTGGTAACAAAACACGTATAAGGATTTTAAGTTATAAAAAGTAGTTCCCATCCCCAGTCGGGTAGCACGTGCTCCAACTCATGTCCGTCTGGTCCTCTAAACAATGGAACACACAGATGTTTCTGAGAAAATACACAAAAAATGCCGTGAATAGGCTCTAGCTTGGACAGCCGTTGAGATCAATGCCATCGAATTTACCATGAACCGAATCTCTTCAAAGCTACGGAACTCGGCAGGTGTGCTCTACAACCACCGACGGAATACGTACAGACGCACACAAACACGTCTTAAGAAGTACACGACACCCCGCCGTGTAGTAGTGCCGCACATAACAACACTCGCCCTTTATTACTGATGCATATTAACGAAAGAAATGTTGCTCTACTTGAGAACACGCTGTCGTCCGAATAAGGGAATTATCGATTTAGTATCGAAATCCTAAGTAAACTAACAAATTATACAACTTTCACATCACATAATATTTAAATTACAAAAATTCATCTGGAATTTTAAATTATCGCCTTCATCAATATTTATGAGGGCTATATGGATGCGTCAAGCCGAAGACAGGGTGAAATGGCGCGATTTGGGGGAGGCCTATGTCCAGCAGTGGACTTTAATGGTCGAGACTGACGATGATGATGATGAAATATTTATATGAAGGATTTATAAAAATGATTAATATTATAATAAAAAATAATAGGTTGAAATCCGGTAAGCCCCTATGTAGATTAATGTTAGTCAAGTAATAGCAACATTTTGGTGAACTTTTAATAATTATGTGTAGTTTTGACCATTTCAATGAACGTTGACAAATAATTGAATATACTTATATATTGTATTTTTACATGAGGCATTCGAAATCGGTTTATAATTTTCTGTGCAAATAAAACTAACCATTATCACGACCCATTTTGGGTTGGGCGAAGTGGAGCAACAACCGCGTCTGATACAGCGTCGATATAAAGGCAACCACTTTTTTTCACGTCCCAACGTATTCCCGCGTCCCCTTTGCGTCCGGGCGCGTCAGTTCCTTATTCTTGCGCGATTTTGACTGTGCGCAACATGTACTGTCACTGTGTCCTCTCAATTATTCGCACGGATGGGAATATCTCGAGTGGTGGTGTAAAATGCTCGGAAACATCATGAGGCGTGTTAATATGCTCGAGTTTATAGTGACGTAGACATGGATACAATCAACGTGATGCTGAAGACCGGATATAAAATGGTGAAGGATTTTACTGAGCAACATGTAAGTTTCAATTGTGTAGTGGTCAGATGTGAATAAACTCGGTACGTAGTGATTTGCCGCCGGCGTATTTGTGCCACGGCGCGTCCTTATCAACGGGCGCAGGACTCCTGCTGACGTCCTGCTGATAATGCAGCTTTATTTAACCAATTCGTATGTTTAGGTGATGTACGTTGACTATCAAATATTTGACATATAATATCGGAAATGTGTTGCTCCTATAATATGGTTACAAGTATTGTGGTTTTATTACAGATTTTCATTTTATTGTTTTTCACCTTTTGGTTTGCACCAACGTGACCAAAAGATTACCAATACTAAGAATCCTAGATTTAAACAAAATGAAACCTCACCTCGAAATCACGTAACCTACTTTATATCGCGATATCCATCATTTTTTTTAAATAAAAGTTACGGTAATTTAAGATCTTTCAATGAATATATAAACTCTTAAAAATATACTTCGTTTTTTACAGTATACAATCCTAAAAAAATTACGTTGTGTTAAATTAAAACAAGTAAAAATGAAATCTGTAATAATTGTTAACTCGTGCTATGGACGAATAAAAATTAAGCATGAGCTGACAGAGGGAGGTAATTTAAAATCGTAAAGAAACAAGCAATAAGTATTACCGTTACTTTCATTACTTTTTTTAATTAAAAACAATATCAAGGGGCCGATGCTTTTATGATAAGGCCAAGTCAACGACAACAACGACGTATCATGATTATCTACATTTTGAATATGATTTTTTGTACGAACACGGCGTACAATTTCTAAATTTTCCCAATTTATAGTCATTATATCAAAAATACATGACAGTATGTCGATACCCTAATTTGCAAACCAGCTAACTCCACTTTTGTCTTAAACATGTAGTTTGCAAAGAAATGATTTGCAACGATACAAAGTCTAATTTTATCACATTTTTTTGAATACACAGTTATTCTAAAACCTAGTTTCTAGTTTCTCTATGCGATAAATTTCATTTTTTTATGTTTAGTTTTAAAAATATTACATTATTTATGTTTTCCCCGACAAAATTATTTAAATGGAGTTAGCTGGATTGCGAATTAAGGTATCGATATATAACAGTTTTGCTAGTTTTTTTTGTCATAGACTTTATGCACACTTCATTTTCTCTGCATCACCCTTAGGTTGGCTGGTAGAGAATGC
>JAOCPS010256015.1:0-13461 GCA_025505425.1 Graphium colonna | reverse complement strand
TTATTTTATGCCGACTTTACAAAGGGCGGTGGCACTTCCCCGGACGAGCGTGGCCTTAAAAGTGCAGCAAAAGCTGTGAAAGGATGTTATGCTCTACCACATGTATATTTAAATGATATCTTATCATTGTTTTGTAATGAATATTTTTTTCTAAATTTGTTTTGCTCATAATTGTGATAGACATCATTTTTTTTTAATGTGTTTTGTTTTTTTAAATGTTTACTTTAAAATTCAGTTATGATTGTTGTACAAGAGATCTTAAATGTGCATTATGACGACCTTTTAGCGAACATAAATTTTTGCACACCCTGTATAATGGGTAGAGTATAGAAAGGAAAATTATTGTTAACACCTTATTGTATACATTTATTTCGCAAATAAATTAATTATTATTATTGAAGACAGATCAAATTACTTACATCATTTTACTACGTTTTATCACGTTGTCCTTGCACTTGGTGCTCAATTTCGTTAATCGTCATCGCCTAAGTTTCAGGATTTTTATAAATAAAGAAGAGATTTCACGATAGTCGTTATGCCACTTTTTATGTAATTTTAGCGAAAGACGCACTTGTCAATTGACGTATTGAAGAACAAAATCGTTTGACATATTGGATGTTTACGTGTCACGTCAATGTGATGTGTAAAAATGGCATAGCAGTGTGTAAAAGGCTTTTGATTAAATTTATTTTTATAATTAATATTAATCGGATATAAACTTAATATGTTGCTTAAACAAATTAAAAAAATCTATAAGAAATATTAATATGCCATTTTTCATACTCTACATTCCTTTTGTTTATAGGGTAGGGCTGAGGTGTTTGATGTCCTGGTGTCACTTGTAAATCCTGCACACTGTCAGCTTGAATATTAATTTTTAGTCTGATCTACGCAGTAACTACTAATTGTATCTTTAGGTCTTGCAGTGTTGTGCTTATTTCTTGAGTTTATTTTATTTATAATGGGATTCCAAGCAGATAGTAGCACCCAACCGTCTTCCCTATTAAAATTTGGATGTCTTTTAATTTCAATAGCCTCACGAATCATCCTCGGCAGGAACCGGTGTTCTTTTGAGAGAATTTTTGGCCTATCAAATCTGATGTAATGCCCTTAAAGAGTAAGTTGACAAACTGCAGACTTATCTTGTCTATTATTTTTTAAATCAGCTATGTGTTCCTTCACCCGTGTTTTTATAGCTCTCCTTGTTTGTCCTACATAGGAGTGACCACATTCACAATCAAGCTTGTACACTCCTGGATCTTGTAAAGGGATTTTGCACTTAACAGATGGTAAAAATTGACTTATTTTATTCAGCAGTTTATAAAATATTTTAATAGAGGCGCGCTTCAAGATATAGCCAATCTTGTCTGTGATTCCTCTGGATGATGGTGCTGGTTTGCTCCTTTGGCCATTCGATCAACTGCCATTTCAACAAAATTAAATGTTTTTGTGTATTTTTATTTTTTGGAACGTGCTTCTAGAGACTCGTTTCATTTAATCTCATTACATTTAAAGGCATCATCATCCTAAAACACTATTAAAAGTGACATTTCAAGTAATTTTTCATTGCTTTTTTTTGTCATTACTTGTAGTTTTGATCCTTGATTGTGAAAAAAAGTATGGTGGTATAGCTGCCCATTACAACAACATGTCTGGTATGTGTGAATCCTAAAAAAGTATGATAATTTGTATCTAAGCTACCAATACTAGCTACAGGAGCAAAAGAACAAAAAAAAATTTTTTGAAAAAAATTTTTTTTTCCGATAAGTGAAGGCAACACTGATATCAATCAGTGTTGCCTTCACTTATCGGATTATCCATAATTAGACTTAGACCCTGTATAAAAATTACCGTATACCTGAGTTTTATTATTGTGTCGCTCTTGCAACTGGTCCAATTTCCTTCTCGCATATGTCGAGTGCTCTGTAAGATGTATGGTGCCACCCGCACTCTCGGCTGAGGAGGCAGACTCATTGGAAAGCTGGCGATCTTCAACAGGCGATCGCTCTGTACTTATATCTGCGTAAAAAATAAAATATTTAATTCAATAACGTATAAAGTCCTTCTGACTGAATTACGGCTGCAGCGGCCAATGTACTCCGAGATCAGCCATCTACGCAGGAGATATTATAGTGCACAAGTGAACGCGCAAACACAGGTGCACTCTCTGTTCCTTGACTCTCGTAGCGCGATGGGACATATATCCGACACGATGCATGGATTATCTTTCTTTTCAGACAATCGGGTGATCAGCCCGCATTGCTCTAATCCGACCAAAAACAACACAAAGTTATTGTTCCCCCGCGGGATTCGAACCGAAGACCTTCGCTTTATAAAACAAGTGCCAACACCACTAAACTACGTACGGCTAAACAGACGGTTGATAAACATCAATAGCATGTGATAAGGTAATGGTAGATAAAGCTGCCTTTTGTTTATTAAGAAAAAGTTGTCAATTATATTGGTTCCATTTATTTTCAGTATGCAAAGTGTTAATATTCATTAATTAATATGATCAAAGTTTGTGATCCCCACAAGATTTTGTTATCCCTGCCATACGATTTTCATAAACAAAAGACAATGCCCATTTTCATATGGCATACCGTACCAACTTGCGTCAAGTTCAAACATTTTTTTTTTTTGGAGACTAGATATATTAACTCCTAAAGAAACCCAGAGATATTTTCGGAGATATTGGATAAAATCAAAAAATCTATTCATCAAAAATAGATTCTATTTCATCCTACATCTCTATGACAGATTGTGTAAACGTCATGTAGGTTAAGCTAAATTCATACTTATATACTTTAAATTAAATTCCATGTTTAAAAATCAAAATTCATGACGCGTTATGTCGTAAAAAAAAATGGAAATAATTGCTATACAATTTGGAGCTCGAGGTTTTTGGTACAACTCAATAAAAGTCTAAAATTATATAATAATTATTTTTAAATATAATTATAATAAAAGATAATTTTTGCAGAAAATAAAATTTTAAATAGATAAGCTGTATTATTTCGGTATCAGTAAGAAGACAGAACAGATAGAAAAGAAAACAGATATTTTAAGAACTTGCCTTTGTCGGCTTCTTCTTTGGCGAGTTCAACAATTAAAGCTTTGTACTGGTCGCTTAACAGAAAGGAGGAATAATACTTTTCTTGGATTGTATCCACAACAGTCTCTTGGACCTCGTAGAATACCTCCGGGCCCTTATCACCTAATAGGAATGCCTCCATTCTCTTTCTAGTATCCTGAAAAATATGATTTTGGTAAAAAAAATACATCCAAATCCTTAATCCCGACCCCATCCTATCCAATAAACCTATTTTATCCAATTTTTCAGATTGACAACGCACTCGCAACTCTTCCGATATTGCGTGTGTCTATGAGCGACGGGATCATTTAGCATCATGTGATCCGTCTGCTCGTTTGTCTACCTTTCCATTAAAAAAAAACATGTAAAATCTGTAAAAATTGACATTTCTTTGGCAATTTTCAAGGGACGTCAAAAATTCGACTGTACGTTCTTTTGTACGTATGTTTGCCGAGTTATGAAACGAATTACAAAATTCTTATTTATTTGAAATGCTATAGTTACAAGGTGGTCTCATATAATTATCATGAAAATCGGTTTAACAATTTATTTTTGAATTAAAATAACTGAAAAATCTTGTTACAGGAACGTTGGCTTTTAAGTAGTCGATTTCGATGTTTTCTGAAGAAATTATATTCCTAACATTATGATTTAATAAATAGATATTAAAGATTGAAAAAAAAATATCAATAATATTTCTAAAGTTGATATAAATGTTGGCTTTCTCTCTTAAAGCATATCAGAGAGGCACATCCACAGTCGCGCATGATGATTTTAGGATTTTACTTTCAGCACCCACAAAGATGTTTTGAATATAAATATGTGAATGAATTTTACGAAATAATAAAAAAAATACCTTATCTACTTTGATTTCCGCGCTAGGCGATCTTATATAGGTGTAGAAAATCTCAGCACCCAACTGGTGCCAGCTGCTTCGCGGACTATGCCTCAACTCCTCCACAGCCATCCAAAACCCAACTAATCCTTGTGAACACATAGTTTCTAAGAACATTGAGAGATACCTACGTCCCGTTACACTTTCCATGACTTTGTGCAATGGTAGAGTCTGAAAATATCATCCATAAAAGTATTTTACTTATGCTTATGCCTTCTGAAACATTTCAGATTGAAATGTTTTGTATTGTCTATCTACTATAAAAATTAATTATAGCCTTTTTGTTTTTAAGATACGAAACTCTGACAACGTCTTCATCATAACACTAAATAATACTACAATAACTAAAATTAAAAAACAAGTTCTCGGTATAATAACAGAGAAGCCTTTGTAAAAAAAAATCGAACTTATCGATGTCCGAGTTCGATTCGTATTTGGCGAACCAAAATCACGCACTGAGCGTTCCATGTAATAAAACAATTTTTGAGTTTTCAAAAAATTTTAAAAATTCAATACCGTGCCGTGATTAAGTTTTTCACCAAGCAAAGAATAACATCATAAACGATTTTACAATAGAAAGCAGCTGCTTATGAGATCTCTGCCACTGGTAATACCATGGATTACAATTGGAAGATCCGCTTAAGAAAGAGCCGCGCAAGAAAAAAATTAACGACGATGATGAAGTCAAATCGGAAATTCCGGAACGTTTTGAGTGCTGAGAAAGAAAGATATATCATTTTTTTTGTAGGTATAAAATAAACTATACGAAAGATCTGAAAAATATGTCAGGATTAAGGGTGAATGTATTAAAAAGGAAAATTAGTTCCATGTTTCATTTTAAACTTCTTTTCAGCCATTCCGCTAACTTATTTATTTCTTAAGAAATATTGATTATGATATCAGGATAAACCAAAGTAGTTATCAAAACAAAATATTTACCAGTATCTGGCACATATTCCATATTCTTAAAAGTTACAATTGTTGCTTTTGATCATACCTTGTTGCCAGATTCCACTGCTGGAAAGGCTCCATCCCACCCAAGTTTCTTTAATGCATTTTCACATTCAATCTTGGCAATTGTCAATTGGTTAATGTATCTTTTGAGTTTTTTAGCATCAGTTAGTTGCTGCCGACTTATATTGTGTTGGGGGCCACTTTTGTCTATGATGTCAACATCAATACCTTTTGCTCTTTTCATGTTTTGAAGTGTTGTCGCTTGCATAATCTGTGTAACTATGTCGTAACTAAAACATAATATATGTACTATTTAAAAGAACAACTCATTCAAACAAAAATTAACTATTCTCCCTATATACATGTAACCCAACATAAGCATTTTGCAAAGCTAGAATACTTATGATACATATCAATTAAAAAACAAATTTGCTTAGCTATTCCATTTTTGATAAAAAAAGGATTATCTGCTAAATGTTTCATTTAAGCCACACCCAAGTTTTTGTTCATATAAATTGAAATAGAATTATTTTATTCCTTTCAACTACATTTTAGTAACAAAATTGATGGAAAAGAATTATTCTATTTTTAGTATTTTGCTATTCATACATAAATCATGCATGCCTACACCTTGTGCTAATAATTAACTTGTAAGTAAGACCAGGCATTTAAAGACACGGACATCATGTGGACCACTAATATATTAACAGTATGATGATAGTCTTACACATAATAATGTAACAAAACAATTATAATCATATTAGTTAATTAAAATTTAAATTACCATATATTTATATAATATACATCCATATATTTATATAATATAATATATGTCCAAGTAATAATCAAGAAAAACATATTACTGAATTATTTAACTAACTTAATTTTTAATGTACTGCAATTACAATATTCTAGGTAATGATTTCGAAACATACACAGTGAAAGTAGTGTGTTCAGGTTTACTCACCGTAACCGCTTAAGTGTGTCAATATTATTGCAACTGTTGATAAGCCTTATGTAGTCCTCAAACGTCTTTGCGTACTCATGTGTCCGAACATGCATGGCGTCAACTTCTTTTTGTGCTTCCAAATACTGAATGATCTTTTGATTTATATAATCAGGTTCTGTTATGAGATTAATTGCTGGCTGTAAAACTAAAGAAAAATTAACCATTGGTGTATTTTCCTTTACAAACTACAATGTTTCTAAACAAAATTAACCAGTATAAATCTATTATTGTTCATTTAAATAAGTATAATCATTTAAAAGTATATAGATCCCACTTATTCATTTCTTCCTACATTTAGAATGATATTTAAATTTATCTTAGATCTTATATCATGTATAGATTATATAGGATATAAGAAAATGAAACATGTAAAGCAAACATCTTTGTATACATACTCTTGCAAGCTAAAATCTCTCTTAGTAGATGGGAAACTGGTGTTAGGGAGTAACATCGAGGCATGAGGAACATAATAAGCAATTCACTAATCTGACGCAGATAATGTAGTTCTGTCTCAGGTGACATCAAATGTGGTGCCAGAGCAAATACAGGAGGTTGGTTCAGTTCTAAACTGAAAGTAAAAGAAATATTATAAGCATAAAATTTCTGAGATTTGTGTGTTCATACAATAGAAATTATGTAATTATGTCGTTATTGTTTTTTAATAACCTACGGTTTATTATATAACTTTACATTATTCACCATATAAATCAAATATTTAATACAAGAATCAATGAGCATTATTGTATTTTAAGATTAACATTCAACACTATCATTTTAAAATAATAGCTGAATGATCATTTATTTCAAAGAAAAAAAGGCACTACTTTGTTTGAATTGCTTTATATATAATGAGTTATAACATAAGCAGGTAAAAATTGATTAGGGAAAGTTTTTAGCAATATCATTCAGATCTTTAAAAAAGTATCATGAACAACTATAGTGCCATATTGATGTTTATAAATGCATATAAATCCAAGTTATACTTACGCACAACTTCTCGCTATTCTTATTCTTTCAAAATGTTGTGTTATTTTTATCACCATATCATTTGCTAATAACTTTTCTGCATCCACCCTCAATAATCTTTCATATAATGTTTGTACAGCCCCCCAAATATGCTCTTTAAATTTATCAGTGACTGGTTCAGGTTTATGTGCTAATTCTTTCAACCACCGTGCAACAAAGTCTCTAATGAAATAGTCAATTAAGAGTTGCAACTGACTATCCACAGTTCGACCAAAAATTACAGCTAAATGAGATTTTCTTGTTGAGTAGACCCATGAACTTTGGTCTTCCTGCATATAAAGAAAAACATTAAAAATAAGACAGATTTATATGATTTCATCCAAAAATATGTACACAGTACTTTTATAGTTTCCTCCAATGACCGAGATTCTTTTTCAGTTTTCTCCACCACAAATAATGATGCCTGATGGGGTGAAGAAAGTGCAATATGGCCCCAAAATGTTAACATAAAAATTACAATTATAACAAATGCACTAAGTAAAGTCAAATAAATAAGACTCCAAACCAGAGGAAAATACCACAGTATAGAAATAGAAATAGGTAGTGTGCTGTATATAATCCATTTTAACATGGTTAAAAATATTAGATCATAAGTAATACAACAAGTAAATTTAACTTTTTTTATTTAATAAATAGAATAATTTCTGACACGTTTACTACATTTTTTGTTCTATTTAATATAACTGCAATATACTAAATATTAACATTTTATTTATGTTTTTAAATGGGGCGACAATCTATTTCTTATCAAGTATTGATATTTCGCTTCAGAATTTGACTTTGACAGATTGAAACAGATGAGCGAATAAAACAGATAAATTTCAGTCATTATTTTAATTAAATCTACTGAATTCTAAACTATGTAACAAGCAGTTGGCAAATATAAGTAAATATTGATCTTGATAAATTTAATACGTAATTCTAATATTCTTTATAGTTGTTTTTCACATGTGACAAATAAAACATAATACTTTGTACTCACAACTTAGTGTATTATAAAAATTTTAATTACAATTGTTTATAAACCTCGTGGACTATGCACATTTAAAAACTCGCTGCACATTGTATTAGCTTTGCGGAACCTACAAGTACCTGCAGTAAGTTTGGCGTAAGCATTTCCGGAGTACATTGCGTGCCAATGGGTCGTCATAGATGCAGGTACCGTATTTTGGAATGCATCCGTAAAAATTAATCATTATCAGCTGATCGTGACGCATCCATGTCACACCTAAACAAACCTTAATGTCAATGTCACTGCATTGTCACCGGCGTGTGCATAGAGAAATCACAATTAGTTTAATCTGAAAATAAGACTGGCTGTGATTACAAAGGTTACATGATCACCATGGATAACATAAAGACATCATATTTAGTGGTTGGTGGCGGAATAGCTGGAGTAACTTGTGTTGAGACTCTTGCAATACTTCATCCAGAAGAGACGCTGACAATTATTACCGCATCATCTTTAGTAAAAAATGTCAGCAATGTTAGTTTTTTCGCAAAAACAATAGTGAAATTTGATGTTTGTGAAACTGAAGCAAATTCCCTATTAAAAATCCATCCAAATCTAAGAATTATTTACGATTCTTTAAAACACTTGGATACAAAAAAGAAACTTGCCACAACTGATGGTGGGGTTAGTATAGAATACAAAGCAATATGTATTTGTACTGGTGGTATACCACGACTCATCTCAGATGCCTACAAATGTGATAGGATTCTGGGGATTAGGGACACAGACTCTGTTGCAGAATTTCAAAAAAGACTTGAGACTGGGAAAAAAATGGTTATTGTTGGAAATGGTGGTATAGCTTCAGAAATTGTTCATGCTACGAAAGGAATTCAAAAAGTGTGGGTCATAAGAGATGATTATATTTCAGCAACATTTATTGATCCAGGTGCAGCTAAATTTTTTCAGAATACAATGAAAAAGAAAACATCTGATGATAAACAAAATGAGCCAATCCTCAGAAGGCATGTCTTTTCGGAAGAAGACACAGTAGTGTCAATAAACAAAAATTTAAAATCAGCTGCACTTGGACCTGATTGGTACCGTAAACTTGAGAGCATTAAAAGTGACAATGGGGAGCAAGAGTTAGAAATAATTTACAAGGTCGAAATAAAATCATTTTCTGAAGTAAACCACAAGGACTATGCTTTAGAAGTGAAGCTTACAAATGGAAGAATCATATACTGTGATTTTGTTGTATCTGCTACAGGGGTTGAACCTGCAGTTAACTTTTCATGGGATCAGGTACCAAATACGGAAGAGGATGGTGGATTAGCAGTCAATGAGTATCAAGAAACATCAATTTCTGATGTGTTTGCAGCTGGTGATGTTGCATCTGCAGCCTGGGAGCATGCTCCACATTGGTTTCAATTACGACTGTGGACGCAAGCTAGACAAATGGCTGGCATGGCTGCCAAAGCCATGCATGCTAAGCTAACCCATCAAGAAGTCCTCCAAGATTATTGTTTTGAACTTTTTACTCATTGCACAACACTCTTTGGGTACAGAGTAGTGTTATTAGGAAAATATAAAGGACAAGGTTTAGGAAATGATTATGAAATACTTCTTCGAGTTACAACTAATCTTGAGTATATAAAATTTGTGTTAAAGAATGGTAGATTGCAAGGTGCTATATTAATAGGTGAAACTGGCTTAGAGGAAATGTGTGAAAATCTAATTTTAGATCAAATAGACCTAACACCATTTGGTGATGACATTTTGAATCCTGATATTGATATTGATGACTATTTTGATTAAATTTAAGTTATGTTGTCAAATTAAAGCAAAAGTGATATCAAAGTCATAAAATTATTTAATATTAAAAATCATATTTATTAATGCATTTTTTGTACCTTCAAAATGGTGGAACCATACCTAATTATGTAATGATGTGTATAAAAGCTTATTTAACCAATCTTAATGATCATCAGATTCTAGTTACTAGTCAATAAACTATTCCTCATTAAGTATATAACCAATGTAAAGGACAATGCTCAGAAGTGATACCAAAGAGTCTTGTGCATCAAGATGAAAATTATATAAAAATTATTTCCATATTTCTTTATAACATTAAGTTTCATTGATTTGATTTTTAAACAGGGAATTTAATTTAAAGTAATATAGTATGAATATTGCTCTATGTACATGACATTTACATAATAAGTCGGAGATAAGGAATGCAAGTCTTCGATAAAGAAAACAATTTTCTATTTTATTAAATATTTCCGAAACCTGGGTTTCTTTTACGAAAAAATCTGTAGGAGTTTTATAATAAGTCTAATCTCCAAAAAAAAGTTTGAACTTGGGACAGAAATGATTTAATTGTAAAAAAAACTATTATGTTTATAGTAAGAAATTTATGTATAAATATGATAATTTTCATATTAAAAAAGATAATGTGTGTTTAAACTTGATCAAACGATTGATAAACATATTTATAAATAGGATTTTATATCCTGTGAATGAGCTATATGGATTATATGCTTCGGGCCAAGCGCAATAGGTATATATAGTGGCGGTCAACAAAGAATGTGCATGACCTCTCGCTAATTACTTTTTGACAGATCTTTGACAAATTTGAATTTGGTCAAAGTCGTGCACATTCTTAGTTGAATAGTATAGTATATTTGCACGTATGCTATCACGTGTCTTTGCGTCAGCGTACAATGAAACCTTCAGAAAATATATTGTAAACACACTGCGTATCATTCATGTGTTTCATTATTATACAATGCCTTCTTCGATTTCCTGATTTCTTTTTCGATTTATCGACTTGAAGTCACAAGAATGTTAAGAAATTTCCACTTCAACAAACCGACAAGAAACTTTTAAGGACACACTCAGGAGCAAAAAAAACGACTCGCTATACATTCGCACTAAAAGAGCTCTAGCACTAAAAGTAAAACTTAAATTTCATTTAATGTCTTAAATTCTTAAAGTTTAAGGCCTTACCTTAAAAAAGCAATAACGGCAGTATTTTTTTCTAAAAAACCACTGACAACACCTCTGGATCGAAAAATGTAGCATTATGTGCTCATTTACAGCAGTGGTGGTTGCCTGATGAGAGGGTATAAAAGGCGACCTATCACTTTCACCCTTACCCTTACGCGATCCCGTTTTCCCAGTAACGCGCGATGAAGTTGAGGATATCATCAAAAAATTACGACTGCGTAAAGCCTCCGGCTCTGATGGCGCCACCAATAAGGTGACTTAACTCCTTCCCACTGCCATCATCCAACTATTGGTCGTAATCTATAACGCGGCAATAACCGAAGGCTTCTTCCTCACAGAGTGGAAGAATGCAGAGGTTATAGGGATCCTCAAATCCTCCAAACCTGCCACCTACCCCACTTCTTATCGTCCCATTAGTCTCCTAAAAACCTTCGGGAAAATCTATGAGAGACTAATCTTAGCCCACTTACGAAGCTTTATGTAAGCTCGAGGGCTTCCCATCTCCGAACAATTCGGCTTCAGAGTCAAACATTCCTGTACCCACCAAGTGCACCGCAACACGGAGCACATGCTAGCCAAAAGGCAAATAGGATGTCACACAGGAGCGCTCTTTCTCGATATCGCGAAAGCGTTCGATAAAGTTTGGCACAATGGGCTCATATACAAGCTATATGGGTACGATGAGCCGGATCGTCTACGTCGTACGCATAATACGAGACTTCTGAGACCGCTACCGCATTGAAGGAGTATGCTCATCTCCACGCCCCGTCCTTGCAGGGGTTCCCCAAAGTTCGGTCCTCGGACCAACTCTCTTCACGCTCTACACCAGTGACATATGGCGTACCCCAGGTGTAGAGCTAGCCTTATTCGAAGACGACACCTGCATTTTCGCTTTAGGCTGTGAGGCCAACACAATTCTTAATCGCCTTCAAACCGTGTCCAACACCCTAGGTGGCTGGTTCCGGAGATGGCGAATTGAAATAAAAAGCGCGGCCCTACTCTTCACCCGCAGAAAAGCGAGTTATATCCAACACAAACTCCCGCCCATCTCACTCATGGATATTTCTATTCCATGGGTTAACAAAATCAAATATCTGAGCGTCGTCCTTGACTCAAAACTAAGCTTTGCCCTGCATGTTACCCGGGTAAAAAACTGGGCGGCCTACGTCCTAGGTCGCCTCTATGACCTATTAAATGACAAGTTTAAAATGTCCCTTCGGAATAAGGTGACTTTTTATAAGGCTTACTGCCTTATTCGCCCTACCATGACACATACGTGCCCGGTTTTTGCACACATAAACCCCCGCCAAATAAACCGGCTTCAGGTCATCCAGAATCGATTTATGCGTAGACCCACGGGAGCACCCTGGTTCATGCGCAACTTAGATTTACACATCTATCTCGAGTTTCCCACCATCGCTCAAGTCCTGAAGTTGGCATCGCGCCGTTATTTCGAATCCACCGCGACCCACCTCAACCAATTAGTCAGAGGTGCCTCCACCTATAGGCCCATACCGCTAGGCACGTTTAAGCGACACAACAATCGAAGGCCGCGTCAAGTATTAGACTTCCCCGACGACTAGACGACTCTCGTGTTAGCAAAGCATAAAGAGCGCCTCAGAAAACACAGAACAAACCGCGCTTACCGGCGAGTGCGTCAAAATACATATAGTAGATACCAGCACGTAGATGAAAGATTTAGTCCTGTAAGAGGCGTTGCTAGAGTTTCTTCCGCCACCGCTTCTTCTCTCAGCAATAACGGATCCCGAAGCGGTAGAAATGTTAGTTGTAGCCTTCCCGTTAGTTCGAATTCGACAATAGCAACCGACCGAGCTGTGGTTCGGCCCTCTCAGGCACCCTCGAGTCGGTATGCTAAACGTGCAATGAGTGCCAGTCCAAACCGAGGTCCCCTCTCGGGGGCCCTTGAGTGTGAGCACTCCATGGAGCGTCCGCTAAAGCAACCTAAGAGCTCAGCAGCCTCCCAATACGATAATACTATTACAGTGGCGGCCCGAGCCGAGGCTCCCCCGCGAGCCCTCGAGCGTAGCCACTCATAAAACGAGATTTAGACCCGGCGCCCTAAGCACCACCGGCAACCTCACGTCTGTTGGAGCTGCAGAGGCCCCTCAGGCCAGCAGTGATCATGCCCGTGCCATACAAAAAATTGTTTCGTTTCATAGTCTGCTTCCGACGCTCGCGCGAAGTAGACGTCCCAAGTCCTGGCAGCCCATATAGCCGAAAGCTCTGTCCTTCTACTGCTTAATTGTAAGTGAAGACTTACTAGTACGAGCAGAAGCAAGAAGAGCTAATAGCAAGATTCAAGAAAGACGACTCCTCATCGGAGAGAAAAAAAATACGCTGCTGTGTGTTCGTGCAAGTGCGAAAGGAGGACGAACCATTTGTGTTGTGCTCATAGGTAGGTTCCTGTATCTGTAAGTACTATCACACACGCACCTCTCACCTCGGAGGTGGCCAATTGTTAATAACCCGTGTTTTTGTCGCATTAGGCGACAGCTAGGCAC
>JAOCPS010255906.1:0-13462 GCA_025505425.1 Graphium colonna | reverse complement strand
GGAGCTCTCAAGGAAGGAGCTCCTACTTCACGCCTGTGTCCTGTGAGGTCGTGGTACTTACCCAGTTCGAACCGTGCTCTCGGCAGCAGCAAAGCTACTGCTGGTTCTACCACCGTAAAACCGCCTCAGCAGACTATAGGATACGGAAAAAACTAAATTCGTATTTAGTTTTTTCCGTAAGGATGAGGATGTTTCCGTTTAACCAGGATGATATCTTTGTTAAACCCTCTTAATTTCTTTCACAAAACTGAGACCAGCTCTTGTCGTAGAAAATTAACGCGGTGTCGTCGGCATTACTTAGGGCCTCAGCATTTTTAAGGGAGGGATGGTAAATCATTCAAATATAGGAGAAACAGTATTGGACCAAGAATATTGCCTTGTGGCACACCGAAGCAAACTGTAAACCAGTTTGCTTCGGTGTGCCACACACACATTGCTTTTCTCTTTACCAATTTTCACGCATTGTTTTCTATTAGATAGATAACTATAAAACGACTTTTGAGATATCCCTCTAATACCATATCCTTTTAATAATATATATTTCAAAAGGATGGGAATCTAGACCGTATCGTAAGCCTTGGCAACACACCAACCGACACCAACACGATTTCTACCGCCATCTAAATGAGATTAAATGATCTCTGTAAGATGAGTGACTGCGTCTTCAGTCAATTTTCTCTTTTGAAAGCCAAACTGTTGCGAAGAGATTTTGCCATTAGTCTCGAGATAGGAGTATAAGTTTTTATTTACATTTTTTTTTTCTAAGATCTTTCAAATGGTACTTAATAAGGATACAGGCCTGTAGTTGCTTGGATCATTTGGCGATCCAGATTTGAAGATAGGAACTACAGCTGCTGTTTTTTATGCATTAGGAAAAGTGCCCGCTTCAATGCTGTGGTTAAATATATTAGCGAGAGGCGCTGCTATCAACCGACCAATCGTCTTTTATATTTTATAAGAGACTTCGTCAATGCCTGGAGAACTGTCTAGATCTATTATTTCTAAGACTTACGCGAATATTTGACATTTTAAATGTATCCTACCCGTGACCATGAACGCTGCAAAGGGTTCGAAACGTCTGGTGATAAAATTTAAAAATAAACCGCGATTAAATCGGTAAAGTTGTTTAATTTAAAATATCTAGATCTAGTTTATTAATCTCAACACATCATGTTCATTTGTAGGGCTAATGAAGACTGTAGTGAGAGGCATGCGGTGCACCAGACGTGGCGTGAAGCGCAACACAACGGCTTCGGCAATTTATATATACACACACACAAACACGCGCGCGCGCACACGCACACACACATACACATATATGTATTTCTTAACATTAGAAAATAGAGATTATTATTATTATTATATTATTATTATTAATTGACGTTGTTTACTGCCTTGACGGTAATATTATCGTCGTCGTGTGCCCGTCAAGGAGGCAATCAGGGGTGTGGTGTCCAATGGTAACGAGCAATTTATTCCGTAAAAGCGGAATTGTCGCTTACTTCTTTATTTGCATGTGCAATTTTTTAACCTTAAATTCACAGATTTAATATACCATAAGATATAAACGTTTTCTCTGTGCAGGATTTTTATGACAAGTTTAATAATTAAGTATACTATGATCCTCATATGTTTTAACTATATAATGTTATTATTATAGTTTTTGTGTTTATATTGCTTTAGTCTTATATAAAATTTTAATATATGCATGAAATTTTATCTCCTTTCCACTTGAGTACCATTTATTAAAGGCTATGTATTACTCTGACGTATTAAATATCGGTTGACCTATTAAGACAGACTTCTTGTTTTATTTCAGTCTATACTAGATTTTTATATATAGATTTAAAACAAACTCAGTAGGTAAATACGTCATAAAAAGAAATGCGAGAAACAATACTTAGGTACCAGCAGAATACCAGCGTTGGCTAAGGTCAATATAATGCTTACCTGCGGCCTTATTAATCCAGCATTACTTGAATATTTTAATTGCAGCATGGTGTATAAGTAATGGAGTTGAATATATTTTACTTTATTATTAAAATTTTGTTTGCATGTATTTTTGTCTTTGTTAAAAACACGGCCACGGTTTTGGTTTATTAATTTGCGATTGTTTTTCTATTATTGCATGTTACTCGTTTAATGTACGTTACACGTTACAGAAATACACTATTTATTATTATTACGTATAGTACACATATTCCATCATATATCGTGGCAATGCGTCGCCAAGGTTTGTATCACCGCTCCAACAATCAGGTTTGTCCTAGCCTATAGATGTTTCACAATAAAAAAATAATTTTTATAACTTTTGTATGAGTCGAAGCTAACAGACGTCGAAATATGTTTGACCTAGTCTTTTAATTTTATATTGAATAACACAACTGTGGCAGAAAATAAAATTTAGACGCTATTAAAAATGATTCGTAAGTAAATCCTCTTCGCAAAACGGTATAAGGTGGTAATTCGCCAATTGTGAGAATAAGCAAGCTCAGTGAGAAGTAAGTTGTAGAACATACACAGTGAGAAATTTTAATATAAGCGCCGTGTTATAAATATTTTAAAGCGCTCTATCAAACAATTACTTTAATACCTGATTTAATTTTAATTTAAGCCTTAATCCTGTGCCTAGATTCAATATAATAGTAATATTTGTTGTTTCTTTTTTTAAATGTACTATTTTTGTAATTTATGTTACAGTTTTGTATGTATGAATGCATAATTGTTTTTTTTTGTAAAAAGTACATAACACGTCGATTTTTGTCAATGTGATAAGTCTATATTAACGCCTGTGATGTCTATATTTAATTGATTGTGCATTGAGAACTATTTCATATTCATATTTTTGTAACTTATTATTATGAATCAATGTTAGAATTATCGGTACACTTAAAACTAAAAAAATAAATAAATATAGTAGGTAGAATTGTGTTTATATTCCAGCTTTTTGGATTGTAAAAGTAAAAAGCTATCGTAAGAAAATTCTTGGTAGAGTTTCAAATTCAACAGATAATGTATGAGTAACTTTTTATTATTATAAAATTAAGTTTTGTTTAGCTTTGAAAAAGCTGTTCTACCCTATTTAGAGTCCATAACAGCGTGCTTTATTGAAGACAAGTTGACAAATAAAACCGCTTAGACCGCTTGGCAAAATAAATACCAACGAATTTAATTTTGCGGTTGACTCCATTAGTTTTGTTAGGAAGAGTGTAAACATAAGTTTGTCGAATTGTATTCAAATATCCATGTATGATACAGAATCCACTATAGTTTTCCTTGAAAGTACTTAGCTAGAGGTATATATCAATATTTTTTTTTCAGAATTATTGTAATAATATTCCAAAAATTAAGAGGGAGGGGACGCTATATTTTTAAATTTGTATTACGATATCTTGGGACTAGGAGGTTTCATCTACATGGTTTTCGGGAAGTTTTTGTTGCATTTTAAATGACTTTTCCAATATACCACATAAATACCCCACACAATGGGATAAGTCGAAAAATTTTTCATTTTGCGGTTGACTCCATACATTTTGTTAGGATGATTGCAACTGCTTAAGTTTGTCGAGTTATATAAAAATAACTACGTATTATACCGAGTACGATATCACATTTTTTTAGAATGATTGTAATAATATTTCAAAAGTTAAGGGGGAGACGGGGGAATACGCTCTAATTTTAACTTTGTGTTAAGATATCTTGGGTCTGGGGGGGTTAATTCACGTGGTTTCTAGGAAGCTTTTGTTGCATTATAAGAGACCTTTTCAACGATATCCCACAAGATGAGTTAAATCAAAAAAAAAATTTTTTTGTTGTATGGTAGGAGGGGTGAAAAATAAATATTTTTACATTTAAAAACGATCCTTGGATCTTCAATATACATCTCTCCATCAATTTTCGTGACAATCGGTACAGAAACGGCGAAGTACGAGCCCGGATGGACAGACGGACAGACATGACGTAACTATAAGGGTTCCTAGTGGACTACGGAACCCGTAAAATGGCAAAATTTTCATAAAAAGGCACAATTTTGGAAAACAAAGAATATTAATAAAATAACAATTATTTAAATGCTTTTAAGACAATTTTATAAATTCAGTCATTCATATGTGTATTTATGTGAGAAGATGATCTCTATTAATGCTGAGTATAGCTCTACATCAGTTTTAGCACGGTTGCTAGGGTGGCATCACTACAGTTAATTAATTCTACACACGAGCGCCACTGTCATATACATGGTCAATATAATCATAGTAAGCGTATGGTAGGCCGTTGGACGTTTTAATGGTTCAGAGTGAATAACATACTCGTATATGTAAAAAGATGCTCCACTAGTATGTATGTACGTCTTTTTTATTTTATATAATCCAATAATAATATTATTTAATTATCTTTGTTATTTGAATCATATAAATGCTTACATTATTACTCGCTACCTATTACCCTTTTTTTTTTTTAATTTTTTCCGTAGCTGGTAAAAGGACTCCTATAGAAAGAGGGTAATCGGCATCTATCAATAGGTAAAGAATTCTTTAAAATTAATTGTTTACTCGTATTATGTTTTAAAATAATTTTGCTCTTATAATGTTTTGTTTAAGACAAACTGTGAGTTGACGAAATTAATAACAGGTTTTTTTTACATTAAAATTTACTTGTGTTTATAGGTCAGCACCATGTAGCAACAAACACGTTTGTGATAAATATTTTGTAATTGCGAGGACGTTACGTGTAGCGGTCCGTGTCGTTACGTCAGTGTACATTTACATGAGCTCAAACGATGCCTTTGTTAATATGAATTGCAAATTGTCTTTGAAATACAGAAAGCAAAATTTTAATACATAAATTCTAAGCTAAACTGAACTTCATACTTTATGATTCAATACCGTTTATGTATTAAAAATGTATATGCCTTCTTTCCTTCTCTATTTTTTTCAGCTTTACCTTTGCATTTGTTTTTTTATAGTGATAATTAATAAATGATTTTCATGTTTTTAATAATTTATTTCCAGTTTATGGTTTGTTCTTGTGTACGAAGTTTTATATTTGTAAATTATCTTATACTCTGTACATTGTATAGGATAATTTATTTCAAATTAAAATGTTATGGTACTGAGAGTACGCTTGAAGTTGAACGAAGGTAAAAGCAGTAACGATGAAAACGGTAAGGAGAAAACGTTGTAAATGGTAAAACCTATAAGAAGAGAATACTCTATAATGAGAGCTGTAAAAGATAAGCTTTATTAATGATGGAAGATGTAAAAATGATAGTGCTGAAGGTATAAAAAGCTGATGGTAGACTGAAGGTGAGCGTCATAAAAGATGAAAGTTGTAAAAGATGAATGCTTTAAATAATAGTTAATGCAAAATACAATTTTTGCATTAATCATTATTTACAACATTCATCTGTTGTCAATCAATAATGATTAATAAAAAACGCAAAATACAATTTTCACCTTTTATTACTTCTTACGGTTCTTATAACTTCATAACCGTTAAATAATAATTTTTATTTTGTTTACATTAATTTTGCTTAACTGTTCAGAAACAACAAAGGCACGCCGAAGGCGTTTTACTGAAGAATTTTGCGTAATTAATATTTATGAGTATTTAAATTAGAAACCAATAAAATGTAACAAGTTACTCCATACATAAATATATTATTATCTCCAATATACTATAATATACTTCTATCTACTATACAAAATATATTTTGTATGGTACATATTTCCACTGAGCATGAGTCTTAGGAGCAAACTTTAATGATATTTGTCTTCCAGTTAATTTGGTTCATGAACAAACTTTAAAACTAAACTGTTATACTACAATTGCTATTATTTTAGTCTCTCGGTGAATATTCAGGAGCGGCTCCGCCATATTAAAACATACGCAGGACATTTTTATTTATTTAAAAGAGTTACCATCTAAATGTATATAAATAAAATATTTACATAGTTCGTCCGTAGTTCTTGGTTTTTTCTTTGAGAATGTGTAAACTATAAAAAATAGATATTGAATAAGCATAAGTACCTATTATTTTTACAAAGTGTAGTAGTTCTAGATTTATATGTCGTGTGCTTGTTAACGTAAATATTCAGCCATATAATATAAATATTTTTAGAACATATCTGACATTTTTGAAATTATGTTCGCATTAAAAACAAAGATTTAACTGATTACACGCAACAACTTTTAACCATAATATTAATAAATACATAAATGAATTCTAAAATAATAGCTTGGGTTAACTGTTATATTATTATGTTTTAATATTTACAAATAATTAACAATACAGTACAGTTTAAGATTGTGGACAGAAAAGTTTAAGATTGTGTTAAATTAAGGAACGAAGTACATTATTGTTCACCGTTTATTTGTAATTATTATGCAATAAAAAGTACCGTTTTTTTTTATTTTCTCGATGAATCTGTATTTCTGTTATATTTGAAAATTTGCTTAAGTACAGAAGCCCTAGGGCCTCCATTCTAAAACCACTTTGCCCCATGAACCATATTTACGGGCTCTATCATTGCCATTTGAACCTTGCTATTTTTTTAACGGCATCAGTTACCTTACTTTGCTCCCTAAGGCAGGTATTTTTTTCGGCAGTCTTGTAACGCAATCCACACGATCTTCCCTTCTAGTTTCCTCTGGGCAAATTGTATTTTCTTTATGCTTTTCCTTGTAGGGGCCCAAGTTTTCTCTCCGTAGGTCTGAACTAGTAAAATGCATTGGTCAAACAACCTGGCTTTTTGTTAAGCTGTTATTTTCATTTTAAAAGCAAAGTTCAGGCAGCCCATATGATACGTATACGTCTATCTATTTAGTTTATCTGACCTATTTTACCCATAGTTATTTCCTGACCCAAATAAATATATTTCTCTAAGTTCTCGATCACAGTTTGGTTTACTTCAGTCGCTAAGGTGTTGTATCATTAGTCATGATCTTGGTTTTATTGAGGTTCATTTCCAAACCGACACCTAAGGAGGCTTCGTTTAATTCCTGGATCATGACTTGCAGATCATTAGCATTGTCACTCAGAAGAATGATGACATCAGCAAATATGAGGTTGTTCAGTCTTGCTCCTGGTAGCTTAAGGCCACGTTCCAGTTATGCAAGTTTCTTGAAAACATCCTCCAGGATCAGGGTAAAAAGTTTTGGTGAAAGTGTGTCATCCTGTCTTATTCCTCTTTTAATTTCTATGTTGAGCGACCAATTTTACTTTCATGGCAGAATTATTGTAGATATTCTTAAAAAGCTTCGAGTATGTATAATCTATGTGAGCATTATATAAATTGTGAGCAATTGCCCAAGACTCCACATTTACAAAGCTATTTTTTGTAGTCAATAAAAGGTACCCAAAAAGATATTTGATATTCCGTAGTTTTTTCAATTACGGTTCTCATCATCCTGAGGTGGCCTATGAGGCTGAATCCACTTTTGCAGACGTGAGCGGCAACAAAAGAAATTTATGTAATCCATTCTAAAATATTAACACTCAAAAACAAAGCCATTCTTTGTCGATTTACTAATGAGAAATTAAAATAGAGTGTCATTAGAGTTGCAATTATGTTCACAAATAACAATTATATTATTTTTGGCCTTACAATAGCTATCATCATTAAATATTTCTTATGAGGAGTATTTCTTTCATATATTTTTTTTTTGTTTTATTTAGAACAATTAAAAGATACGCTTAAAATATAAAAATCGGGTGACTTTTCAATGTAAAAATTTAGACTTTTTTATCTAAAATAATCGATTTTTTTTAAAAAATGAAAAATGTATACTTAACTAAATATATATTCTGCAGAATAATTAATTAAAATTATATAGCCATTGCAGACTTAGGGCATTCAGCCAAGGATCATTACAACAGAAGGGACTTTTTGTTAGCCTTTTAAAAGCTATAAATCTACTTTTGCGCTTTTTAAGTTTTAAAAACCTGATGTTTAACTATAACAAATAATTTAACTGTAAAAATAAGTATTACATCTTATTTGTATTAGGCAGTAATTTACTAGAAAATAGAAATTTAAATGTTATAAATGTGGTATACATATATTAATAACATAATTAAGTCATCTACTCGCAGTGACACTTTTATATATCTATATACCCTTATTTTGACTAATATTTACTCAGACAATTTCGAACGTTCGACCGCTGCACAAAAAGACCGTGAGGAACTTTGCGGTCAGAATTTTGACTTATTTCTCGATAAATTCTATACGGCATTGTCCAGTTTAAACTCGTTTAAAGTTTGTCGGATTTTAATGTGTTACAACTCACGTTAAAAAAATTGATTCTAGCGTCGCACGTTTGTTTGAAATGCACACGAGAGGTGTTGCTGTGCCAACTTATAAAGATTTTATAAAATCTGTTCGCGAATAAAATAAAATTTTAGATCGCATTTAGTTCATTTCTTATGGCCACATCCATGAGAATAAACAGTATATCGCAAAATATACTCATTCGTTTGCCGCAAAAAAAATGTGTTAATTTTTTTCCTCTTTGCAAAGAGGGTAATCACGCTAATTTATATAGATGACCAGAATTTACTTAAATTTCGCTCGATGAGAATTTCGTGTATTAAACAAAATAAAGGCTGCGCTAATTGTGATAGTGTTATTATAAATTCCACTTGTTAATTTAAATTTAATTGTATTAGTTGTGTATATGTAGTTATTACTATTTGCTGTGTCGTAAGTTTTCGCAGCCTAATGTGAATTTGCTGCCGCCACGGACTCCTAAGCGAGAGCTGGGGTCTCAGCGCGCACTGAATGTCAATACCGCGGCACACGAGGGCCCGTCGGATCAGGATGTATCGCATTGCAATGATGAGGTTTTGCAGCCCATCGATACTAAGTGTTTTTTTAGGAACAGTGCAAGCTTATGCTACGGATGTAAACGGTAAGTGACATATAGTACGCGCTTTAATAGATTCCGCCTCTTAATGTACATTCATAACTTTGTAATGTTGTTCTAAATTAAATTTAAAATGTCATAAAATAACTAAAACTATAGTTAAGGACACAGATGCCGCGTTGAATCTAATAAAGAGGGCAGTTTCTACAACATTGTTGCTTAAATGCCAATTTTATTTCGATAGATGCCTATGTCATTGCATCACGGACAACCTCAGTGAAAGTGGATATGTGTTGTCTGTCATATTTACTACTATATTACTTTACGCTCACAAATGATGGGTTGGTCACATTGGTGCTTCGCTCTTTACTGAAATATTATGATCAGGGCGCGCCGCTGGACAGCAGGGTTTGCCAACGGCTTTCGAGACCATTTTTGATTATACCGTTATCAGAACCACTCCCATTACTCTCGTTCATATTTATTCCGCTAACGCTTCTGTCGAAGGCCTTCTGTTGTCGTCTTCTGTAGTCGATCAAACACTCTCTCATATTTCACTCTGCACTTTAATAGAGGAACCGCGCTTAGATAACATTATCCAAAAAAATTGGCAAATCAAAAATTGTTATTAAAAATTAACAGATTTTCAAAAACAATGGTTCCCACAATTCTATAGGACGTTTATCTGTAGTGTTACCTTTCTCCTGCAATTCCATCGTTGCTTTTGGCAATTCTTATTCAACCGCTAAAAAACACTTCATGTACCTTAAATGCAAATGAATCGCCCTCCGAAAGAATGACGACGCTAAAATAAATGAATATATTCAGAAGGAATACATTTCTATTGCGAAAAATTTACCTCCCACTGGTGGACGACTACAAGATGGTGCTTGGTGATGGAAGTTCTAAAACCTTGAACGAAAATTATTCGTCAAATTAAAAAAATTTCGCTAAACGATATTTTAAACGCTGGTGATAACCTACAAAAAGATCTTTTTGAAATACTTTTAGATTTCCGCCTTTAGCCAATCACGTTTACATCTGACATCAAGAAAATGTATCTACAAATTTTAGTTAATGAGGAATATCGCAAATTCCAAAAATTCTGATATAGATTTGGCCCCTCTATACTTCTGACTTATGAGCTAGATATACTATGTTAAATTAATAAACTATGTTAAATTAATAAGTATCTAGATGTAACTCTAGACATTTACTAATTTAACATAGTTTATTTCGGCTTTCGTAGCAGTCTATTCCTAGGAATCCCATACAAATTCTCTGCGCGTCCAATCAGCTATCGAAGGTTCGCGAGTGTTGGTGATAAAGACATTACTGCTTGTCAAGTCTGTGACAATTCAAACCTGTGACCGGAAGACCGCAATTTGCCAGTGCAGAACGGAGGACGGTTGAGGTCAGTTTTTCCTAACATTATGCACCTCATTTATGTTAGCATGTTCGATTCATATAACTTTGTAACCGCGCTAACATCATCTGTACTTCGCTCAAATACACGCCAATTTATGAGATTAAATCTCGTGGGCAAACGAACAAAGATATTAATCATATGAAATGATTTTGTATTATGATTATTATATTGCTTATATACACTTTGCATATCACATAATGCACAAATATACATTATTTTAAACAATTTCTTGTTTAAAGTCTCGTATAAAAATGTCAAATTCCGACCATTGCGGGACCTCTTAAGCTAAAGCAACTCGATCCATTATTTTTTATGTCAACTGATCAGGTAATAGTTGGGACAGGAGAAACCGAGATTTAATTTGTTCCCATAAGCTTGTGGCCAATGACTATGGCTATTAAAGAGGCAGTAAATATCAGCTTGAGGGAATCCGATTTCGGAGCTAGATGAGTTTTTATTTTATTTTAAAATTTATTAGGACTTGGACTAGAGCGATTGGCGTAAGGGTGAGGATTATGTCGTTTAATATTGTCCTGGACCTCTTTCTTAGTAACTGTTTTTTCGTGTTGCATTTGTTTAATTGTATTTGAGGCTAGGTAAATGTGTGAGCGCGCACTAAGTTGGATATTTTAGTTGCCCTCTGGGTATTTGGTTCCTTAAAGTAATCGAAATAAAGTGTTTGATTCCTTCATGAATTCCGAGATATGCATTTAAAGTGGGCTGCGATTTGATAGATAATAGCCATAACCTATCAGCTGTCGGATGTTATTTGGAAAGCATAACTGTCGACAGCGTTTTTTGAATAATCTCCTAAGATTTCTGAATACATAGTTAAATTTTTTCAGCAAAAAAGAAAATTGCAATAAGACTGAATATCCCCTGAACATTTGTATAAAAAATAATCCGTACCTAAGTTTTTGAGTGGTGGTTAGATTATGTACTTTCTGTCCAGAGCATTTATTTTATTACTAAGCGGACTAAGAACTAAGTGGGGCTAGGAATCAGGTTTGAAAATTTTATTAATCATACAAATATTTTTTTACCAACATATTCGCATAAAGTTCTAATATCAGGGCCGTAAAATCAAGAGAGTTTATTTCAAAATAGCTTGACTTTTACTGTTTTATTTTATGTGAGCCTTTATGCGTTATATAGCTTGTGTCTTATATTAAATCCACGTTGCTATCCCATAACAAGTTAATTTTTAACGAAAAATACAAAAACCGAATTCAAAGTCTTTAAAAGTGTACTTTAGAAACATATCTTCTCCGTATTTTAATTTTAAAAACAATCTACTCATTAGAGTTTTATAAAAATTTTATGGAATCATTTTGGTCAAAATCATCAAAATCATAAGTCAGAAGTATATCTAATCATATATTTTTTTTAAATAACTTTATAAGTTGCCGAACTATGTGAGAACATGCCTTAAATATATTCTAATAATAAAAATATTTTCTTCCATATTTTGAAACGTTTAATTTTAAAGAGATTTTTTATTTTGATATGAGTATGTACCTGCCTAAGCCAGAGGGTGGATAAATAAAACAGCTGAATAGACACGCACATAACACAAAAAGAAATTTTACAGATGGTATATAAACTGAACAATTTATATGAATTTACAAAAAAATATATAAACTTCATGAATACAATAGAAAAGCAAAATAAACGGAGTAACTTGAAAAAATATCGAATTACAAATAGCACGGGGAGTGGTAAGAGAGTTAAACATATGTTCGCCGTGGTGGTCGAGAACGGACTATCTAGCGCAGCGACGTCGAATATCCATTCGCGTATAACATCGTTTCCTTCGCCACATTACCAAATAAGGTAATAACATTGCAAGCTACGGAGCGACACAGCCATGCACCTGCGTGCAATACAATTGCTCTCACCCGGGTATACTTGTAAATATTATTATATTATTTACAAACATACCCGGATGAGAGCAATCGTATAGTTATTATTAATATATATTTAATATATATTTCTATGAATTAAAATTTTATCGCGTTTTATTTGCAACACCTATGTCTCACTTATAATGAAACTATGGTCAGTTTTGATATTCAGTCTTTGTTCACACAGCTTTCTTTGGAAGATTGTATATCAACTGTAACTAGATAACTAAATGAGAAAAACATGCCCTCAGAATATGCATTGCTTCTAAAATATTGCCTTACGACTGGCTATTTCTTATGGAATGATGAATTCTACATACAGATGGATGGTGTAGCTATTGGCTGCCCAGTATCTCTCATTGTAGCTGATATATGATGACATCGAGGAGAAGGCCCTTAGTACAGCTCTCATACATCCTAGATTTTATAAGCGGTATGTAGATGACACATTCACAATTTTACCATCAGATAAAATAAATGCATTCTCATCATCTTAATTCCATACTCCCAAAAATTCAGTTTACAATGGAGTTACAGGCATGTGACTCCTTGGCCTTTCTAGATGTTTTAGTAAGCCGCAATGCCATCAACACATTGGGCCACACTGTATATAGGAAACCAACCCATACAAACTGATATTTAAATGGTGACTCTCACCATCATCCTTAACAGTTATCTACCGTGGGCAAATCTTTGCTTCAGAGAGCACGTGGGATCTGTGACGAGCAACATCTGGCTGGTGAACTACAACATTTCAACTGAATATCAAGCAGCACCACGCCAACGTAACAGTGACCGTGTGAAACCAGCCACAGTAGAGCGAGAACCTGCTGTCTCACCATATGTCAGAGGAGTCACAAAGAAGATTGGCTACGTCTTAAAGCGCGCCTCTATTAAAACATTTTATAAGCAGCTAAAGAAAATTTCATATTATCAGCAATTTTTACCACCAGTCAAGTGCTACATCCCTCTAGAAGATCTAGGAGTGTACAAGCTTGATTATGAATGTGGTCTCTCCTATATAGGATAAACAAAGAAAGCTATAAAAACCCGGGTGAAGGAACACATATCTGTTATAAAAAACAATAGACAAAATAAGTCTGCAGTTTGTCAACATACACTGAAAGGGCTCAACTATTACATCAGATTTGATAGGCCAAAAATCCTCGTAAAAGAACACCGGTTCCTGCCAAGAATGATTCGTGAGGCTATTGAAATTAAGAAACATCCAAATTTCAATAGGGAAGATGGTTGGGCGCTACCA
>JAOCPS010255688.1:0-13462 GCA_025505425.1 Graphium colonna | reverse complement strand
AGAGGAGACCTTTGCCCAGCAGTGGGATAATATAAAAATATGCTGTTGCTTTACTTTATTTACATTACTAAACTAACTACTACCTTAGCCAAAGCAACGCGTGGAAGGGTTTGGCAGTAAAATTTTAAATTAGTAAAAAACGAGTTCGAATCTCACTCGCCATAACTTTTTATAAATCACTGAATATTTTTTTTCAGCCTATCGTTTTGTTTCCACGGGTTATCATCATTATCTTCCTACTTCCTAATTTGAAGCTAAAACATTTAAAATAAAACTTTAAAAAATAAGTATTATTTTTTAAGGTATAAGGTTGTTATTACTTTAAAATTATGATAACGAAAACGAACCAACCAATACCGTAAACGCCTCATCTCTTTTCGTTATACATAAGCAACTATGCGTTAGAAAGGGATAGGTGGTACCAATAACGATATATCGGTACCGGCATCTTTTTGATTAGGTTTGGTTACTAACTAATTTCGATAGTTTTTGTGGAAACGGATATCAAAGTTTTGTACATCGATAACTAACGATACGTACCCGTAACCGTTTTCAGTTACGTTTTGATATATCGGACACATTTCTAGTATATAATGATAATGTAAGGTAAATAAATATTTTGGGCATGCATGATATACAGTGCGAAAAAAATAAATTTTAACTGGTATTTGCGGCGTTATTTAGTGAGGAAAGTGCAGTACCGCGGTCGAGAAAACTTGGCGTCTTCACCAGAACGAGAGAGTACAGCCATCATACCTTAAGCAACTGGCTGGAGCATCACTATAGGCTCCCTTCATTTGACCGCATTATACTTCGAGCCTCTAGTTCTTGACGACCAAGCTCTTTTCAGTCGGATTTATCACAATTACTAAACGTACGACTAATTGTATGGATTAATTTTAAATTAACCAAGTGCTGAGTTCGTTCATCAATCGCGATGCGGTAACGGAACATAAAAATGCATACCATCCAATACCATCGACACCACCATGATGGTTGTCACTCCACCAAAGTTTTGTTCCATAGTTATTTCCTGTCGCACGACACCCCTATGGGATTAATTGTCACCAACGGTGTTTTCAGACCGATGCAAATTAGGAACCTTCTAGAAAATAGTGTACTCTTATCTCAAAGGCCGGCAACGCTTTTGTAATACTTCTAAGGATACATTTAGACCAAAAGAGCGAATGCACATTCTATCCCCACTCTATGAAATTCTTTTAGTTTAAACAGATGTAGACCATTCTTCTGGTGTTGTCTGCGTTCGCAAAGATACTATGAAATATTCTAAGAATGCTCGCTCGCTTAATGTAAACGGCGCTAGAGCAGTTCCATAGAACTTTCTTGCGTGTTCCGACTTGCTGGCTCCCCGGAGCGGTCTATTCAAAGCGTTTTAGTGTTCTAGCGATATGGAATGGTCTCAAGGGAAATGTGTATAAATGATAGGAGCATATCGAAATCATAAATGTATGTGGGATCCGAATTCAGAAAATTATAAAAATTCAACTCGGAAACAAGATACTTGGGATGAAATAGCAAATATATTGAAATTTTCCTTCTTTTATTTTTGAGTGTTCAAGATAAAATAATGAATGCAGCACTAATACAGAATTATGCAGTACTAACATAGAATTTACATGAAAAAGCAATGAGCATTAGTTCGGCTAATTTAAACATCTATATGAATACTCTTGTTCTAGTTCTAGCTCTATGCATGCAATGTTGCGGAAGTGATCTCCTGGCGACGGTAGATTCCTCTTATAATATGACAGTGTATAAATATCACGTTTCATAAAAACACATAAGAGTCCATGTGAATAAAGATAATTTGAATTTGATCACTAGTCAGGTGGGGCGATCGCTCATATGCCACCTTCAATGTGAAAAAAAGTATAATACCTTTACCATATCTATGTGGGTCCCACTGTACTCCGTAAACCCAACCTTCATGTCCAGCAAGAACAGCCTCTAGCTTCACCGACCAATCTCTTTCATATGCCGTGAAAACTTTCTCTTCAACTCTAATCTCCGAAGTTGTTTCTTTGTTTTCATACAACTGTATTCGCCACAAACGAATGTATGTATCTTGTGATGCAGATGCTACCAGTAATGAATTTTCATCTGTGGAAAAGTTGAATAATTTTAGAAGTATGAAATTCCCAGTCAACTAAGTAAGCCTTAGTATTATTAGCAATAGAGAATACATACTATCATTATTTTATGGTAAAAAAAATATCTAGCGCCCAAGGCAGTATATATAACTTTTTTGCAATTATCAAACAGAACCTAGAATTTCCAACGCCCGCCACTATGGAGCACTTGGCGTGACGTCAATGTCTATAATAGCAAACTTGTTGCCTACAAGGCGTTGAAATATTGGACAGTTGACAATTTATTTTACAATTTACTATTGACTGCAATTACAAATGTACGAGGAAAGGGAAAGAAGCTCGCGGAATGGAGGGATTGGCGGGAGGGGTGGGGCACGCAAGTATAGTTAGACACAAATTAGGTATCTCATTATTAGTATACCAAGTTTGAACTTAATTGGGTCATTAACAGCTAAGATACCAATGTGTAAAGAAGCCGGAAAGAAGTATGGAGAAAATTGTATATCGTGCCGTGATTAGGTTCTACACCAATCAAGGAAATACACCTCAAACGATTTTGTAAGAGATGGAAATTGTTTATCGAGACTTTGCCCTTCACAAAGTCGTGGTTTACAAGTGGCGCAGCCTTTTTAAACAAGGTAGAGACTCGATTTAAAATGACCCACGATCAGGACGGCCAATTACAGAAACCGCGCCAGAAATCATCAATAATCTTGTATCGGAAAATGCCTGACTAAAACAGAAATAGCTTGCAATAATGGTTGGAGTATCAGACACGACCATTTTGAATATCCAGCATTAACATCTCGACACAAGTAAAGTTAGTTCAAGATGGGTTCCGAGAATGCTCACGCTACTTCAAAAATGCGAGCGCGTCGAGTGTTTTCGCGAGTTTTTGGAACGCTGTGGAGAGAAGAGGGAGGAAGTTATGACTTAGATTGTTAATAGGGGTTAAATAAAACAGGAAAAGGTTAAATAAAAAAAAACAGGAGTTGATGCAGTAGCATAGAAAAGGTACAACCCCTCCAAAAAAGCACAAGATGTCACAATCCGCTGGAAGGATCATGGCAACCATCTTTTGGGATTCTGAAGTAATCCTGTTGATTGACAGGATCGTGGCGTCACCATAGCATATTAATCTCCCTTAGATTACTATGCTACCTTATTTAAAAATCGAGGGAAGTCATATAGGAAAGAGAAGAGAAATTAGCAAAGGTGTGGTGCTTTTGCGCGAAAATGCGCGCGTCCACACGTGCCGATCGACCGATGTGATGCGTAACTGGTTCGTCACCCACCCTGTGGCCGAAGGTAATAAATAAGCTAAATCTGAATAAGGACTTAAGGTTAAAGGTGAATATATTGAAAAGGCAAATAGTTTTATGTTTCAATTGAAACTCCTTCCCTATAATTCCGCAAACTTATTTATCACACAGACACTTTTACTTTGTTTAGATGCATCACACTTGATTATCAATATACGAAGGGTGATCAAAAAGTAATGATAAACGGGTATTTCGAATAAAAATAAAAATCCAAACATCCGCTTCTGCGGTCCTTAACTAATTCCCAACGAAAAAATTGTATAACTAGGACATCATTTGGCTCCTCCAAAAGATGTCCTAGTTATACAATTTTTTTCGCTCCACCAATTCGCTCTATCATGACCCGGTTTTTGCACAGATAAACCTCCGCCAAATAAACCGACTTCAGGTCATCCAGAATCGATTTATGCGTAGAGCCACGGGAGCACCCTGGTCCATGCGCAACTTAGATTTACACAGCGATTAGTCAAAGGTGCCTCCACCTATAGGCCCATACCGCAAGGCACGTTTAAACGACACGACAAGCGAACTTCGCGTCACGTATTAGACTTCCCCGACGACGAGACGACTCTCGCATCAGCAAAACACCAAGAGCGTCTCAGAAAACAGAACAAACTGCGCTAGCCGACGAGTACGGCGGAATACATATAGTAGATACCAGCACGTAGCTGGAAAATTTAATAATTAAATAAAATAGTTTCTTCCGCCACCACTTTTTCTCCCATCGCATCCCGAAACGGTTCCAATTCGATAATAGCAAGCGACCGAGCCGTGGTTCGGCCCTCTCGGGCACCCCCGAGTCGGAAAGATAAACGCGCAATGAGTGACAGTCCAAGCCGAGGTCCGCTGTTGGGGGCCCTTGAGTCTGAGCACCCCATGGAGCGTCCGCCGAAGCGACCTAAGAGCTCAGCGGCCTCCCAATCCGGTAACACTATTAGAGTGGCGGCCCGAGCCAAGACTCCCCCGGCAGCCCTTGAGCTTAGCCACTCATAAAACGCGGTTTAGGCCCGGCGCCCCGACCGCCACCGGCCACCTCACGTCCGTCGGAGTTGCAGAGGCCCCTCAGGCCAGCAGTGATGATGCCTGCGCCAAAAACAAGACCACATGAACTATGTCGACTAAATTTCGAATTAGTACTTTAATAATATTATGTAATTAGGACATAATAGTTGCAAAACCAATCTGTTGTTCTCCTATGTTATATTTAATTTTTAATTGTCAAAATAAATGTTTGTTTACTTGACGTTTTCAATGATTATTTTAACTTGTTATGAAAATCATTATTTAAAGCTCAGATAAGAGAATAATCTAATCTGATTCTTCTCTAATCTGAGCTCAACGCACTTTAATCGTAAATTAATATTATTTTTAAAATTGCTTATTTGCTAGTAAAGAAGAAACCGTAATAAGGTACATCACTTGAAAACTGAAGTAATTACATTCATTTGATAATGATATTGATAACTTAACCACGAGTCAGCTAGCGATAAGAAGCAAACAGTAGTTGTTTGTCTCTATGCTATAATAAATAGAGTTATTTTATTTTAATAGCGCGGTCTTATATTTATTCGAATTTTATTTTTGACTCAGTTCATTATATTCGTTGCAGGGTTAGGTTCACGTGACGATTGAACATTTCTAGCGCTTGCGCTGTATATAATTCATCGGTAAAATATTACTTTATAACTAAATGTTTGTATTATTGGTAGGCACATATCGCTCTTATCAGTCTTCTTTTTTTTAGTATTTTTGAGTATTTGTTATTCGTCTTCCTTTTTATTATTTATAGTTCTTGAATATGTGCGATTCAAGTAACGACCAGACTTTTACATTAATTGCTGTAATGATATTCCTTGGAATCAACTTGAGATTTTAGATTCATCAAACTTGATTTGTTACAGTTTCCTTTTAAAATGGATCTACTAAAGAAAAATTGGTACACAGAATCATGTGAAATGTGGCCAGGAGGCACATTTTCATTTGAAGTAAAGAAAATTCTGCATAAAGAGAAATCAAAATACCAAGATATAATTGTCTGTGACTCTACCAGTTTTGGCAAAGTTTTACTGCTGGATGGAATTATACAGTGTACAGAAAAGGATGAGTTTACATATCAGGTATAATTGTTTATTTAGTAAAGAAAATTGGTTATTTTTATTAAATTGCTTAATTTAAATTATGCTTCTTATGCTAATTGTGAATAATACATTTTATATTTTCTCATATTTCACTTTAAATGTGTCACTGCAATTACAATATGATTAATTAAAAATATTTAGGAATAGATACAACACAGTTATGTTGTAAATAACAAAACTCCCCATGTAAATTGTTAACTTAATTTTTTTTTTTTCAAAAAGTAATATTGACCCCAAATTTTGCTTTAGGAATATTTTGTCAACTAAAACTTGAAGGCTGTTCCTCTTATCTGTTAAAACTTGGAGGCAAAATTCGTCATTTCAGTATAATTAACAATTACTCATCTTATTCCTCAACTTGGACAATATATTTTATACATTTTTAATATAAAAACCTAATCAAAACCCAAACAATTTCCTTTAAATCACATATCATAGCCAATAAGATTTTATGAACATAAATGAAATAAACCAAATATTTGGTTACATTTCTTTTTATATTTTCAAATGAAACATCAATCACATTTCTGCAGGACTATTATGATTGTAATTTTTCTATCGTTGAATATTGTGAGTAAGAGAATCTGGAATTTTCTGTTAAGTACTTAATGTCAGATTTAAAATTACAATAAACGGAAAAAGTAAGTTATAAAATTTAAAGTAACCTCTTTTTAATTGGAGTAATTAATTATGTTTAATTGTCTTGGAATTTGATTAATTTGGTCTCAAGAGCATGCCCATAATTTTTTTTGGGGTAATTAGTTTATCTATAATTTTTTTGTCACTATTGGAAATAACACTGAGATAAACTCATGTTGTTTTATTTATTAAACACTACAAAAAAAAGATAAAAAGTTAATTTTATTTCCAACCTACTTTCATAAGTAGTATGTTTTTAATTTTATATTCATTTTTATATTGATTTAACTACAAGTTAAGAAACAATTTTCAAAATTATTTTATTTAAAAAAGTTGTAAGGTGGTCCTATATAATCTTTATTTTCAGAAATTTGGTCCAACAGTTTTTTTTTAAATCAATGTAACTGATTTGTGTCATGAATATTGCTTTGAAACTGTATGATGTTGGTTTTGCTGCTTTTTGACAATAATTATCATAAGCTAAGTTTTCTTTTTAATACTTATATAGGATTAAACCTTTTATATTGATTTTTCAGGAAATGTTGTCATTTTTGCCATTATGTAGTCATAAAAACCCTGAGAAAGTATTGATTGTTGGCGGAGGTGATGGAGGAGTTGCTAGGGAAGTGGCTAAGCATCCAAAAGTAAAAGAAATTGTTCAGGTAAGGAAATTCTATTTCAAATTTAGAGGATGCTTTATTTTTAATTTACTTAAATATATGAAGAGTTAACAAAATAAGCTCTATACTTGTAATCAGGAATATTATGAAATAAGCCATAATTAAATGTTCACAGATCAATTGTGATTAATCTATTTAGGACCGTTAATATATTTGCTATAAGTGAAAACTAGAAATATGTTAATACTATCCTCAGTTAGTTTAATGATTCTCTAATTATATTTGGGTGATTATAATTAGCCATTTGACCAATTTTTACAAAATCTATACATGTAATAAATTTTTAAATTCATACAATAAGCTTCCTACTATCACACCATGTCTCGGCAAATAACAGTGAACATTTTCTTAAATAATAAGTTATGCTCAGTTCAAATAGAGTTCTTACAAAAAATAGATGTTTGTTAATGAATTATGAAGCCACTAAGATAACATAAATTATCTTTTTTTATTGACCCTGGTAAACAAAAGTTATCACTAAACTTTGTGGCAATGTCGTGTGATAATGAATTGAGTGTTTCTAATTTATTATTCTCTAATGATGTTGCACTAATTTAAACTGTTTTGTGCTTTAAAAATAATAATTATAAATGCTATAATTATCAATAAGAACAAACATGATTTAATGCTACTTTACCAATTTACATTTATTGTTATATAATTTAAAAATCTGTAAAAATGGATGTATGGATTTGTTACTCTTTTGCACAGAAACTACTACCGATTTTTTATAAAACTTCGTAGTATTATAACTTTTCACATTTGTATAACATATAGTTATAAATTATTTATCTGAAAAGATATTGATTTTCATATTCAAAGTGGGTCATCTTAATTTATCATATTGTTTACTTGGTCACTTGCTGGTTAGTCTTGGTTTGCAACCTCTACAGTTTCCATTAATATAGACACTGAATTAAAGAGTTAAACTATATTATATGCAGTGACTGGTGAGTCACCATCATATTCAAGGATGTTATAAGTTGTGATTTGATCATATGTGAAGTATAAATGTTATATAAGAAGTAAATATTAATTGACTACTGAGTAAACATAATCGAAAGTTCAGTAATTATTTACGAAACTCATGTGCATACTAGCGGACACGGTGAAAGCTGTGCCGTTTCTGGGTCAATAATTGCGACAGCTGGCAGGCTGTTCGCTGCCGCCACGCTTCATTTATTTCTTTAAAATTTTGGTCGAAAACTAGACCCCTAATTTTATTACACAAATATGATGACAATTGAGTTCCAAATGCTATTCTTTAATATTATAAGTCACTCACTAGTCCCTCTATATATACTAATATACTTTACTACTAATGTATATAACTAATATACTTAATTTTCTCTCTTGTAATCAACGTTTATACGCGTCAATTCCAGGTCGAGATTGATGAGAGAGTTGTTGAAGTCTCCAAAATATATCTGCCTTTCATGGCAGTGGGTTTCCAGAGCGAAAAGTTGACACTTCACATTGGTGACGGTTTTGAATTCATGAAGAATCACAGCGGGGAATTTGATGTTATAATCACCGATAGCAGCGACCCAGTCGGTCCGGCCGTCAGTTTGTTCCAAGAGAGCTATTTTGCGCTCATGAAGAGCGCTTTAAAACCCAACGGCATAGTTTGCTCCCAAGCTGGTACTTTCTGGAATGATATAGACCTTGTGACAAACACATTAAAATACTGTCGGAACCAATTCCCTGTAGCTGCATATGCATATGCCTCAGTTCCTACATATCCATCTGGGTTGATAGGATTTGTGATAGGCTCGCTAGATCCAAATGTCAAGTTTGACACTCCACAGATTAAATTTAGTAAAGAAGAGGAGAAAGAAATGAGGCTCAGGTATTACAACAGTGACATCCATAAAGCTTCTTTCACATTGCCAACATTCATAAGGGACAAACTTGCCTAATATAAGGAAGTTACTGGTACTTAAAGTGCATTTATTTCTTTAAATCTAGCATAATAGTTAACCTATATACTGTTTTAATGATGAATATGACTGTCTCTATAGCATGAAGCAATAAAAAAAAGAAAAATGCCATTACATTATTTGTTATTAATTATTACAAAATAATTCAAATAATAGTTTCTGGATAGTTTTATATGTTTTAATAAATGAAAAAGGCGGCTTTAGGTATATAATTACCATTCGACATATGAAATGGAATTTTTTATAAATATGATTTTACGGTACAAATATTAGTGTGTTAATTATAATACATGGATGGCTTAATTTCAATGTACGAAAGACAGAGGCTAAGTTTTTATTTTATATTCTTGTAAACAAATGTAGTTAATAATTTTCAAGCCATTTATAATTATCTAAGGCTCAGCGGTTATTTATTTGTTTTTTTGTACTCTGGAAATGAGGTATCAATGTGTTTTGTTACTTTTACTCATTTATTGGGATTTAAGAATTATATATAGTGATATAGAAGCATTATGTTGCAGCTTTTTTATGTAGTCTAAATGAAGAAAATTATCATATTTAGTCATTAAGAAATGTACGGATTTACACTAAGAATACTCAGAAAAAATGAATTTATTTTACATTCCAGATCATTCCCGACTCTATAATATTGTTGTAGAATAATATTTTTATACATTTATTACCTAGTGTAAGAAATGAGATATCTCGAAATAATTATGTTGTGCCTTCATGAATCGCTCAGTTATAGATACATATTTTTGTATGTTTTTTGTATATTTTAATGAAATGTTAAAAGCGGGGACAATAAATTTTATTTTATTATAATGTTTTTTGTTTTATTTGAATTAGTTAAAAATTATTTCTTATATTAAATAAAAGTTAATGTTAGAAGTAATAAAACCTATATAGTCAGACATTAAATTATGTGTAAGTACAGAAAGTGAAATTTAAGAATAGGAAAAGAGAGTTAAAAGGACAATGTATATTTTCGGCAAACCATACCAAGTTGCATCAAGTTCAAAAATTTTTATTGAAGACTATTATATTAACTCTTACGGAAACTTTTCATAAAGAATACCGCGCTTTTGAAGATATTTGACAAAATCGATTCATAGAAAAAAGTTTCTATTCCACTCTACATCTCTATGACAGATTGTGTAAACGTCATTTAGGTAAAGCAAATTTCATACTTTTATACTTTAAATTAAATTCCCTTTTTAAAAATCAAATTTGCTTCATCGTAATGTCGTAAGAAGTTATGAAATTTCTATTTAATTTTGATCTCGATGCGTGAGAATTTATGGTACTACTTTTGAACATTGTTCTTTACGTTTAATTTCTATGAACTATAGGGGCTGGTGATAAAAGTTATTTTTTGTCGCAAGCCTTTTAATTTTACTCCAAATCTTTGTGCAAACTATAAAAACTATAAAGAGGCTTGTAACAAACAATTAAAACGAATGTCAGTACATCAATCAACGCAGGTTATATTTTTTTATGGTTGTCTGTTCAACCAATGCGTCTGTTGTCAATTTCAAATCTTTTTGGCGGACTGTACGCTCTATATAAAATATAGCGGTCTCCATCGGTGAATGTTGCCATATCAATCGAAGTTGCCTCGCACTAGACCGCATTCTGGAAATTTGAAAAACCTCAATTTCCTTTTAAGTGTGTACATATTGATAAAGAACCACGTTGGTGACAAAGCAAGGAAAAATTTAAGTCAATTTTTTTTAAATTTAAATCTTTTTTTAAAAATACTTTACTTTATGTTTTAAGCGCCTATTTGTGTGTATCTAGGATTTTTTATATATTGATATCCAAAAATGAAAAAAATACACGCACATTGGTGTACATACCCGATGGTAGAGCACATCTTTTTACAGCTTTTGCTGCACTTCTACGGCCACGCTCGTCTGGGGAAGTACCACCGGGCTTTTTAAAGCCGGCATAAAATAAAGTATGCATGACTTTTGTTGATTCCGGATACTACTACCCTTTACTTTCCCCATTTCTGTCATATCCAAATCCTTAATCCCGACCTCACCCTCATCCTATCTAACAAACCTATTCTATCCAATTTCCAGGATGACAACGCACTCTCACTCTCTCATGTGAACCGTCTGCTTGTTTGTCTTCATTTCTATAAAAAAAGATAGACAATCAGCGTCTCAAAAACATCCACGCCACAATGTCACCCTTATTATCACATCAAATGTGCACTCATATTCGTTAAAAAAAGTCCGCAAATCCTGATTTTTCGAACTTGACAAGTTAAATTCATTGAGGCCCAATGTTCTCGTATCATTCGATTTACTAACATTGTTATCGAAGTACTTACTTAGACGACGACATTTCTTTTGACCGCAAAATTCTTCTCGTTGACGTCTGTCAAACGTAAAACGCGCGCGAAACCGGCCTGTCTAGCGTGTTCCGCATTTCCAAATTGGTCGCCCGGTAATGGCACCACCAACACTGGTATTCCGGCAGACACCGCCTCCGTCAGACTGAGCATGCCACCGTGCGTGATGAAGGCTACACAGTTGTTGTGCCCTGTTAACGATTACCAGTCTCTATGGTGGTCACTGACGCGACGTCCATATGGATTTAGAGCCGGGGAATTGTGCACGAGCCATTCAATATGCGATCATAAATGTATGGATATTTTAAATGGATTAGGACAGGAGTCGGCAACCTACGGCTCGCGAGCCACATGCGGCTTTTTGGATGTGAAGCTGTGGCTCTTTAGTTCCATGAGCAAATGTTAATTTTAAATATCTATATCTATTATGAATATCTATATAGAATAGTTCTGCACTGAACCAACAAGTATCATGTACCATTTTGTCTCGAAGAACGGAAAAAACCTTTCGACGAGCTCCGAAAAGAAAAACGGCAGTCGAGCTCCATGTTGAGTAATTGGACGCAGTAAAGAAGCAATGCTGATCTGGAAAACTTCGCGATATTATTAGAAATTGCTAAAAGAGGCTAAACATTCACAAATATAAAATATTTTTTTATACGTGAATGTGAACATTTGTGTTGTGATTTCAGCCTTGCGACATAAAACACACGGCACACACACGCACACACACACACGCGCACACACACTCTTCTCACCCAAAAGGTTGCCAACCCCTGGATTAGGATAATGCGGACTGATCACCCGATTGCTTGATAATTACTATGATCTATGCGTTAAACGGAGATGTAAAATGTCGTTCCTGTGGCTGGTCTCTCTCCGGTCGTGTTAAATATCGCCCCATCGGGCTACGACAGATAGGTCGGGTAAAAGATCAGAGAGTGTACCTATGTTTGCGCGTACACTCGTACTTTGCACTATAATATCTCCTGCGCTGATGGCTGATCCCTGAGGGTGGCATTTTAATATTGCGTGAAACAGGCCTACTTCGCCATACAATTTATTCCATTCACATCCACGAGAGGTCCGAACGTCATCCTAATGACGAAGTGTGTGCAAATTGTGCGAAATAGTCGAATTTCCTCATATACTTCAGGGTGTATTATTAACAAATCGCGCTAGGTACGACGAAGCGTGTTTAATTTTTCTATTATATATGCAAAAATAAAATACCATGAATATTAAACATTTGCAAAACTTACTGAGTCATTGATTCTCTAAAAGGCTGCATCATTTCCGGAACGTAGGACGGATTGTCTGGCGCTTCTGCTCCCGTATACGACCACGGTAGCATAGCACAAAACATTAAACCTACAAACGGGAGCCCATAATTATGAAAAATTCCAACCATACAATCGCTGTTGAAATGCTCCGTGATTATCAAATTATAATCTCCTTTGGCGTTTACGAATTCATCAAAAATCTACGAATCGCCATCGGAAAGGCATCATCTCACATTAATATTACGCCAATTTAAGTCACTAAATAAGTACCAATAAGTAGTAAATAATAAACATAAAATATAAAGACTGACGTTTGATTTAAATCCTTAAGTCTTTCATCTAGACTTTGACATGAAATTTATCCGCTTTTCGCTGCCGATGCTTTTTTGCAGAATTTTCACAACCCATTAAGTGTTATGCAATTCTCAAAAATTCACAAAAAAGTATATCACCGAAAAGACATAAAAATAAAGTTTTGAAATTTTCCCAATGCGGGGCTAAGGCCTCCTATAGAAGGCATAGTCCACCACGAGGCCCCAATACGGAGCGGTCGACTTAACATATCTTAGAAATATCTTCGATTTGCAGATTTTCTCGCGTTTTCCTTCACCGCCGAGCACGTGGTAATTAGGATCTTAAAGTTGCAATTAGAAAATTGACAATTTCATTAGTGCCGCCACCGGAGATCGGACTCAGGTTCGCTTCGAGTAAACGGAATTGATGGCGAGCTACCGCGGCTCTCGAAGACACAAACTTCAGTTAAATTGTAATCCTCCTTTTTGTGAAGTTGGTTTTATGGCATATGTTTCGTTTGTGATGTAAATCATAGGAAAATTCATTTACCACAACAACGAACTTGATGCAGAAAACGACTTTGAAACATTAATTAATTTTCGATTCAATGTGTAAGATTAATTTTATAGGTGGTAGAGCATAACATCCTTTCACGGCTATTGCTGCACTTCTACGGCCACGCTCGTCCGGGGA
>JAOCPS010255578.1:0-13462 GCA_025505425.1 Graphium colonna | reverse complement strand
TAAGCATGAAATGGAGCACTGACGTAAACATGTTTATCATGCATACTTACTTTATCATTACAAAACTAGAAACAGATTTTACCACATACAAAAAACAAGAACACAAACTATTTTAGGAAAATTATGCCAACATATCTGTATCAGAATAAAGAATATCTGACCAAATGAGAACTATTGTGAAGAATAAACTATTATCCAAAGTAACTCTGGATGAACTAAAAGAGGAAGTAAATACACAATTACAAGAAGAGGCCAACCAAAACGTTATATCACAACTACCTACTTAAACAATACGTGAAAATTCTGCACAGTCGCAAACACAATCAAGAACCCAGTACAGTCATTCATCTACATTTATACAAAAAACACAAGTTTCAGATTCCTCTACACAAACAGAATCGCTTACACTAACTATAAAAAATGATTATGAAACCTTAGATAATTCAATACGTCACAATCTTACAATAGAAGGGGAATACACTCAAGAAATATTAAATAAATTTAAAACTTCTCTTATACAGTACTCAGGAATAATTCCAGCGGACAGACCTAAATTACCCAAACTAAAATATAGCTCACAACTTACACATTTGACTCAACTATCTGATAACTATATATATTAAATCTATTTTTATCTGAAGATGCATAATTAGTGGATTTGCATATAATTATATATTGCACCACATCATAAAATCATAAATCGTACAACATACACTAAAATTAAGAATAATGCTAAGCCTCCGTGGCAGCAAAGACTTGAAAAAGATATAGAAAAGGTCTCTTACCTTACTACCAAACTGCGGTGTACTCACGCAATACATGAATAATAATAGATCAAGAAAAGTTGTTAAAAAGCTTGAATTAATATTTTTAAATATGACCAAGGATAGCAGACATAAAAATGATAATAGAAAGTCAGGCGAATACCTAAATACATTAAAATAAAAACTGGCACTTAAGGTTCACAGGTTAAGAAGATATAAAAAAGCTCCGCAACGCAAAAACGATAACATTACATTTGCTTCATACAAAAAAAAAATACAGAAATTTACAAAAACCGCGAACCAAGGCAGGCTTAGTGGAAAACAGTCACATTGTACCAACTAAAGATCAACTTGGGAAATTTGTTCTAGCATATGATAAGAAAAGGTACAACATAACGATAAAGCAAAAGAGGAGAAAACAAAATGAAACACAATAGACGAAATAGAATTCACAGAGATAACAGAGTCGGACATCACATACATAACAACTAAATTACATAACTGGAAATCACCTGGTATAGATAAAGTACACAATTATTGGTTTAAGAAATTAACTTCATTACCTAGTCCCACAGCTAAAACCTTCTCGCAAATTGTATTAGGACTGTCACCCAAACCTAAATTTTTCGCTGCTAGACTCAGTTATACATAAGGATGCGGCTTTAAGAAACAGAAACCAACACTGTACCTACATATGTAGATTATCAAAACGCATTTGATAGTATTCCTCACTTCTGGTTACTGCAGGTATTAGAAATTTATAAAATAGACTCAAAATTAATTAAGCTTTTGCCCACTGTAATGTCTTTGTGGAACACAACTTTACATCTCTATAATCAAAACAGTACTATCACAACCAGAAGAATAGCCATCAAAAAAGGTATGTTCCAAGGAGACTCTTTGAGCCCCTTATGGCTCTGTTTAACTCTGAACCCATTTATTATCGCACCTACTTCATAGATGCCAAGCTGGCTGTTGCCTCAAACATACAGAGAAAACTGCTATCTCCCATCTCATTTATATGGATGACATTTAATTATACGCAAGTAATAAAAAAGAAATGGAAAGACTTTTAGAAACAATCCAATTTAGGAAGGATATTAACATGAAATTTGGAGTAGATAAGTGCAAAACGTTACATGTCATACGAGGCAAAATCAAGCCCGGTAATTATGTTGTAAACGACAGTGGCACGATAACGGCCATGGGACCGACAGATCTATATAAATATTTAGGCTACAAACAACTTAAAAGATTAGACCACACAATTACAAAACAGACTCTTTCTACTGAATATAAAAGAAGAATGAATACATTATGAAAGACACAACTTACAAATAAAAATCTTATAAAATCTATTAACACTTATGCCATACCAATATTAATGTATTTATTTTGAGTAAATAAATGGTCAAAAACTAATATAAAACAGATCGAGAGAACAACACACACTACACTAACAAAACACAATAACCTACACCCAAAATCCGCAATCGAGAGACTTGCAATTATAAGAAAATACGGAGGCAGAAAACTCATTGATATAAATAATCTGTAGGAGAAACAACTAAACAGGCTCAAAGCATTCTTTCACACTAAATCTCAAACCAGCAACTTACACAAAGCCGTTACACAAAACGACCTGAACTACACACCACTTAAACTAAATGAATTGATAGACATACTGATTAATAGCAACAACAACATACAAAAAGACATGATTGATCATTGGAAATAAAAAGTACTCCGTGGACGCCATCATAATGATCTAAAATAACCTCACGTCAATAGAATAGCGTTAAATAAATGGCTTGTTATAGGAAATTTATTCCCGGAAACAGAAGAACTTATAATGGCAATGCACGATCAGGTCATCAACACTAAAAATTACAGAATATTCATTATCAAAGACGTTGAGCCTTTTTAGTTAATTATTAAATAATAATACCATAATTGCCACATTCAATCACAGGCAATCCAACATATAACAGGAGCATGCATAACAATAACACAAACAAATTACACCAAAAGACACAAATAGCAAATGCTATTCATCAAAAATTAGCCCTAAAATACTCACTTATACTTAACACAAACACACTTTACTATAAATATAACCCAGTAACTGTATTAGAAAACTCCACTCGATCTTTACTACGATCGTGCCATTCTCACTGATAAGATAAATTAAGTGAATCCACCTACCTTATAGATAAACATGGAACAATTACTTGAGGGTTACATAAATTTTGGCACCAGCTGTGCAGCAGCGTTCTATGTATAAAATCATTTATGATATCATAAGCATAATAAATGCTCGTATCTCAACATAATAGTTCGTCGGCAATTTTGATTTTATGCCTTCTTGCCAATTTCAGTTTATGTTCGTATTTCGACGTTTATATTTGACGTGTAGACAATTTGATTGTCTGTTCAGTCTAAGACTGTCTTAAAGATGATGACTGGCTGGCGCAGTAGCTAAGACATTGGCTGCGGCGTCTCAAGTCATGGGTTCGATTCTTAAATGTAGCAATTATTTGTACGACCTACGAATAGTTGTTTCGGATTTGAGTGTTTGTCTTTGTGCGATTTATGTTTATGACACGCCCATGTAACACAACACTTTGATCTTATAATAAGGGCAGCGTTTTTTTTTTAAAAGGCCATATGATATTTTTGTACAAATGATTTATATTAGCCTATAGATCTTTATTAATACTAGTTTATTATATTTATTTATACGTATTTTTATACGCTTTATAATTTGCTTTGCGATTTCACCCGTGTTGAATTGATCGAAGTATCATTATAAATCCGATTGTATTGGAAAATTAGATTTTATCGCAAACCGCTTCTAAAATTTCAAATTATGTAAGAAGACTTTCATATTGCAACTATATGTCTATATTATTCTCTTATGGTTCCTCAGCTATAGTAAACATATATCGGCCAGTACCAATTCACTTCAATGACTTAAACAGTTAGAAGATAATTTTTACAGAGAATTTAAAAAATTGACTTTAGACGCTTTGAAAGTGTACTCTTTCCATAACACGTTTTTTTCGTTATTAAAAAAACAAAGAACTGAAACAATTTTTTGAAATTAAGTCCTACTATATTTGGACCCTTCCAAATAAAAAAAGCATTTTTAAAATTGGTTCATAATTGCATATACATGCGAACATACCTTAAAAAATAGAAACATCCGAATAGAGAACCTCTTCCTTTAGCGAAGTCGGTTCAAAATAACGTCATTTATTTGCATTGTTTTGATATATATCATTTCAATATATTATTTTATCTGTAGCGTTAATCAAGTGCCCTTAATGTGCTATTCTCACGTAATCTGTGTCAGTTTCGCTACGAAGGCCTGACGTAGCAGAGCTACGCGCTGCGTTATGTGCAATCGGCCGCGTGACCTTTTACCTTCGATCTTCCTAGTGACTATGAGTATTCCTAGACTATCGGGATTCTTCCTTGCAAAATGACCGAAGTATTTTAGGTGCGGCGTTAACGTATAGAAGAAAGTCTGGTCGTGATTTTCAGAGGGTTTAGAATTGACACGTCTCCCTGTATAGACTGCATATAATATAAATGATTGGTATTTCCACATATATTTATTATTAAATATTGCAAGTAGAAAGGTATAAATACGCCGCTAAATCGTTTGTAACATATAACAATTTTCAGGGAGGTATGGGACAATCACTTTAGCCTTTGGTCGCAATTCTACGCTTGAGTGATTTTGGCTGGTCACAAAGACATAATCCACGGACTTAATCTGCCTATAGCTCAAATGGCTGAGCCACATGAAAGCTGATCGCTGCGGCAAAGGGTAGACTTGCATTATGTCCATACAGATATTGTTATTCACAGTTTGTTGAGCATTCAATGTCTATTTCTGGAGCAATGATTTAATTCGAAAAGTTTTTGATTAAAATCTCATTGAGCTTTTCTTAAAATACACCTATGAATAAACCTATGAACGGAAGATCATATTTTACAAATGAAAAAGTATCTGCAAAGGACAGTGCCCAAATGCGGTACTAAAAAGTCTCAAGAATTAAGTTCAAAATTACATAGTAATTATTTCCATAATTTTATACGACACTACGCTTCGTGGATTTGATTTCTGAACAGGGAAAACTTTAAACTATATTAGTATGAAATTTCCTTTACATAAATGACGTTTACATAATTAGTCATAGAGATGTAGAATGCGATAGAAACTATTTTCTATGGACGGATTTTTCGATTTTATCAAATATCTATAAAACCCGGATTTTCTTTACTAAAAGAACTTCTGTAGGAGTTAATATGATGAGTCTAGTCTCTAAAAAAAGGTTTGAACTTGATGCAAATTGGGACGATATTCCATATGAAAATGGGCATTGTCCTTTAAGGAGTAAGTATTACGAAGACTATCATGACTGGCTGCGTCTATGATAAAAATAATTTTTATTATTTTATGGAAACCGTGAAATATTAAGAAAAAGTTATAATAATGCATAAATCAAACCAAAACTTGTTTTATGTTTTACCATAACCAAAAGGAGGAACATCCATATTACACAATAAGTTAGAAGATTTTGATAAATTTTCTGATTTTTTTGGTAGATATACTAAAATCAAATTGTAATACCGAAGAAAGAAATTAGCAAAATATAGATTGAAAAGAGGAAGAATTTCGTTATATTAGAAGTCTTTAAAATAAAAAAAATATATATCCTTATAACTGTTACGTAACTAATCCGGTACAGAGCTCAATACTAAAAGCAAATCTAATATGCACATAATAAAAAAAGATCCTGGAAGCTTCGACATCTACAATACGAGCAAATATATTCTACCTGGTGTTATATGCAGCAAACATGTCGAGAACACAGCGAAATATTTTTGTATAAGTAGAAATTGTTAAGAGCAGGTTTTTATATAACGATCTTACTTTTTTGCAAACGTAGATTTTTGAACTCTATTAAACTAGCTGATGAAGGTAAAAAAACGACTCTCTCATTTCATTAACGAACTAAAAAAAAAAACTTACCTTAACTATGCGGTTTCTTTCAGCTTCCCTTTGAAAGCAAAGCTTAGCTGAACAAAAGAACATTCAGATCCACATTTCCGGTACTTGCTCCCATTCGGCTTTGTAGCCAGTGTTACTGTGTCATACAAGGTGGCTCGTTAGGAGAATTTAACTCATAATTTGAAAGATTTTTTTAAGTTTGCGGCATTTAAAAGTTTCTCCTATTTTATGGGAACAAAAAGAATTTCGCGTTTTATGCTATTTAGATTGTATTTAAAAGTATTAATAAAAATTTAACATCGTCCGTGTATCCATATAACACATCTTTAAAAGAAGAAGAGTAAATAATGAACTAAGAAAAAAATAATTGGTTGTATTAATATTAATTTATACAAAATAAGATTTCTTTTTTTAAGTCAAGAAAAGAGGATATTTGATCAATTTATAAGTTTCGGAGATATGTGTGAACATCCCTTAATTTTGTTATTTCTATTTAAAAATAAACTGATGAGTCGTTTTTCTTTCGAACTATCTACAAAAAATTCTCTATCATAAAAAAAATTAAATTGGCTCATAAATGGCAGAGATATGCGCGAATATACATAAAAAAACATATCAACATTCGAATTGAAAACCATCCTCCTTGATTTAAATCTGTTAAAAAACAAAATCAGAAAAAGAATAATCACTAGTTCAACGATTTTGCTATATCATAAAAAGAAGTGTTTTTGACGAATCATTTTAAGCACTACATGGCATATTTATTAGCCATCATGAGAAGGTAGTCAACAGTTTTTAAATTTGAACTTTAAATGTATAGGAATAGGAGACAAAACAGCTAACGGATTAATCTTGAACGATCGTTTAAGTTATATAGGTCGTGAAGGGCAATTTATCATTCCAAATCCTCATACTGCACCTGATATTCATCATACATTGATATCAGATATTTGGTCCACGGCAGATCGATTATCAATATAGTGCATTCTTCGCAAAGTGTAATTTTAATTTGACTTTTGTTATATTTCGTAAACCTGAAAATCGTTTTTGATAGAATTCAGTACTTTAGATCAGATTTTCGTACTCTTGGATTTAATCAATACGAGAATAGGTTTTTATAATTTTGATTATATAAGTTTATTTTTTTAGAAGCTTACGAAATCGAATTTAAAAACCTTAGAAGTGATGATATATTTTATAGATACGTTTATGATATATTGTACAGAAATTTTGATTTAAAGATGAAACTTTTTGTTACATTTTCATAAAAATTATACAGGGCTACTTCAAAATCATTTTTTTATAAACAAAAAGCAGATTTTAAAAATGGGTTCATAATTGGCGAAAAAATCATACATAAAACTAAAAGTTCAACAATCATACATAAAACAGCTAAAAATATATCGGCTTCTTTTTTTAAGCCGGTTAAAACTAACTAAAAAATCCAAACAATTGTCTGAATTTTTATATTATTTTTACGCATTAAAAATATTAAGGTGGTAAAGCATAACATCTTTCACATCTTTCGCTGCACTTCTACAGCCACGTTTGTCCGGAGAAGAATTATCGCCCTTTATAAAGTTGGCATAGAAAAAAGTATGACTTTTGGGCATGCCGGATGGCCATGTCTACCCTTCTCTTTTCCCTCTCCTCTCCTCCTTCTCCCTTAATCCCGATTCGAAATCCCTATCCAATAACCTATTCCATTCAATTTCCCAGGTTGACAACGTTGGCAACTTAGCCTATGTTGCGTATCAGATAAACCGTCTGCTCGTTTGTGTTCCTTTCCATAAATAAAACACATACACACGCAAGATAACCTGACCTGGTTTCTTTTCTTCGATATTTTTTTTTTAAATAGTTTCCGTAATTAAAAATAAAAAAGAACACTGTCAAGTATCTATATTTGGCGTAATTTACCTAAACATGGAACAATTACTTGAGGGTTACATAAATTTTGGCACCAGCTGTGCAGCAGCGTTCTATGTATAAAATCATTTATGATATCATAAGCATAATAAATGCTCGTATCTCAACATAATAGTTCGTCGGCAATTTTGATTTTATGCCTTCTTGCCAATTTCAGTTTATGTTCGTATTTCGACGTTTATATTTGACGTGTAGACAATTTGATTGTCTGTTCAGTCTAAGACTGTCTTAAAGATGATGACTGGCTGGCGCAGTAGCTAAGACATTGGCTGCGGCGTCTCAAGTCATGGGTTCGATTCTTAAATGTAGCAATTATTTGTACGACCTACGAATAGTTGTTTCGGATTTGAGTGTTTGTCTTTGTGCGATTTATGTTTATGACACGCCCATGTAACACAACACTTTGATCTTATAATAAGGGCAGCGTTTTTTTTTTAAAAGGCCATATGATATTTTTGTACAAATGATTTATATTAGCCTATAGATCTTTATTAATACTAGTTTATTATATTTATTTATACGTATTTTTATACGCTTTATAATTTGCTTTGCGATTTCACCCGTGTTGAATTGATCGAAGTATCATTATAAATCCGATTGTATTGGAAAATTAGATTTTATCGCAAACCGCTTCTAAAATTTCAAATTATGTAAGAAGACTTTCATATTGCAACTATATGTCTATATTATTCTCTTATGGTTCCTCAGCTATAGTAAACATATATCGGCCAGTACCAATTCACTTCAATGACTTAAACAGTTAGAAGATAATTTTTACAGAGAATTTAAAAAATTGACTTTAGACGCTTTGAAAGTGTACTCTTTCCATAACACGTTTTTTTCGTTATTAAAAAAACAAAGAACTGAAACAATTTTTTGAAATTAAGTCCTACTATATTTGGACCCTTCCAAATAAAAAAAGCATTTTTAAAATTGGTTCATAATTGCATATACATGCGAACATACCTTAAAAAATAGAAACATCCGAATAGAGAACCTCTTCCTTTAGCGAAGTCGGTTCAAAATAACGTCATTTATTTGCATTGTTTTGATATATATCATTTCAATATATTATTTTATCTGTAGCGTTAATCAAGTGCCCTTAATGTGCTATTCTCACGTAATCTGTGTCAGTTTCGCTACGAAGGCCTGACGTAGCAGAGCTACGCGCTGCGTTATGTGCAATCGGCCGCGTGACCTTTTACCTTCGATCTTCCTAGTGACTATGAGTATTCCTAGACTATCGGGATTCTTCCTTGCAAAATGACCGAAGTATTTTAGGTGCGGCGTTAACGTATAGAAGAAAGTCTGGTCGTGATTTTCAGAGGGTTTAGAATTGACACGTCTCCCTGTATAGACTGCATATAATATAAATGATTGGTATTTCCACATATATTTATTATTAAATATTGCAAGTAGAAAGGTATAAATACGCCGCTAAATCGTTTGTAACATATAACAATTTTCAGGGAGGTATGGGACAATCACTTTAGCCTTTGGTCGCAATTCTACGCTTGAGTGATTTTGGCTGGTCACAAAGACATAATCCACGGACTTAATCTGCCTATAGCTCAAATGGCTGAGCCACATGAAAGCTGATCGCTGCGGCAAAGGGTAGACTTGCATTATGTCCATACAGATATTGTTATTCACAGTTTGTTGAGCATTCAATGTCTATTTCTGGAGCAATGATTTAATTCGAAAAGTTTTTGATTAAAATCTCATTGAGCTTTTCTTAAAATACACCTATGAATAAACCTATGAACGGAAGATCATATTTTACAAATGAAAAAGTATCTGCAAAGGACAGTGCCCAAATGCGGTACTAAAAAGTCTCAAGAATTAAGTTCAAAATTACATAGTAATTATTTCCATAATTTTATACGACACTACGCTTCGTGGATTTGATTTCTGAACAGGGAAAACTTTAAACTATATTAGTATGAAATTTCCTTTACATAAATGACGTTTACATAATTAGTCATAGAGATGTAGAATGCGATAGAAACTATTTTCTATGGACGGATTTTTCGATTTTATCAAATATCTATAAAACCCGGATTTTCTTTACTAAAAGAACTTCTGTAGGAGTTAATATGATGAGTCTAGTCTCTAAAAAAAGGTTTGAACTTGATGCAAATTGGGACGATATTCCATATGAAAATGGGCATTGTCCTTTAAGGAGTAAGTATTACGAAGACTATCATGACTGGCTGCGTCTATGATAAAAATAATTTTTATTATTTTATGGAAACCGTGAAATATTAAGAAAAAGTTATAATAATGCATAAATCAAACCAAAACTTGTTTTATGTTTTACCATAACCAAAAGGAGGAACATCCATATTACACAATAAGTTAGAAGATTTTGATAAATTTTCTGATTTTTTTGGTAGATATACTAAAATCAAATTGTAATACCGAAGAAAGAAATTAGCAAAATATAGATTGAAAAGAGGAAGAATTTCGTTATATTAGAAGTCTTTAAAATAAAAAAAATATATATCCTTATAACTGTTACGTAACTAATCCGGTACAGAGCTCAATACTAAAAGCAAATCTAATATGCACATAATAAAAAAAGATCCTGGAAGCTTCGACATCTACAATACGAGCAAATATATTCTACCTGGTGTTATATGCAGCAAACATGTCGAGAACACAGCGAAATATTTTTGTATAAGTAGAAATTGTTAAGAGCAGGTTTTTATATAACGATCTTACTTTTTTGCAAACGTAGATTTTTGAACTCTATTAAACTAGCTGATGAAGGTAAAAAAACGACTCTCTCATTTCATTAACGAACTAAAAAAAAAAACTTACCTTAACTATGCGGTTTCTTTCAGCTTCCCTTTGAAAGCAAAGCTTAGCTGAACAAAAGAACATTCAGATCCACATTTCCGGTACTTGCTCCCATTCGGCTTTGTAGCCAGTGTTACTGTGTCATACAAGGTGGCTCGTTAGGAGAATTTAACACATAATTCGAAAGCTTTTTTTAATTTGCGACATTTAAAAGTTTCTCCTATTTTATGGGAACAAAAAGAATTTCGCGTTTTATGCTATTTAGATTGTATTTGAAAGTATAAAAACAATTTAACATTGTCCGTGCATCCATACAACGCATCTATAAAAGAAGAAGACCAAACAATACGTTAAAATGTATTGTTTACATGCATATAAATTCACACTTAGCGCGTTAAGGGCGAATACTAATTATATTGAAAATATATAATTTAATTATTATAATAATGTAATTGTTAATTAATTATATCTTATTTCTATCATAATTGATCAAATCTAATATCTAATAATCTTTGATGAAAGATACGTTATAGTTAATAGTGACGTAACAGCCTATTTTTTTCACTCGGCCCCAGTGCGGATTGGTGGACTTCATATATCGTAGAAATATTATTTCACAGATATGCAGGTTTCTTCACGACGTTTTGCTTCACCAATTCGCACGCGGTAATCCAGCATTTAAAATTGCAAATAGAAAATTGACAATTTCATTGGTGCCGGCACCGGGGATCAAACTCAGGTTCACCTTGAGTAAAGAGAATTGAAGGCGAGCGCCTGGAAACTGAATTATCATGGATCCGTAGTTGCTTTTTCTTAATTTGTATAGAAAAGGAAATAAAGAGATGAAGTGTTTTATATGATGCTAAGTGAAGCTATGTCCATGGACACCTATAATGTATGAAGACTTTTGAGGGTTTTAGCAGCCTTGGATAGCAGATAAAACAAGTTTAGTGTATATAGAATGCCTATGATCTACATATGTTATTTAGGATTGGAAAGGAAAATGAAGGAAGAAAAGGGTAGCCATCCTATAATGTCAAAACTGGGCATATTTAGGCCGTCGAACCTCTGGGCAAAAGTTCACATGAATGACGCAAGAACCGTTCTGAAGATAACATGCTGCTGTACCAACTTGAAGAACACTATACAAATGATGAGGATCTTCCAGCTCAGCCTAAACACATGAATGCAACGCATAATACCTTAAAAACAAAATGGTTTAAAACAACTACGGAAAAAATAATTGGCTGTTTTAATATTAATTTACACAAAATAAGATTTAAGTAAGTTTTTTTTTAAATCAAGAAAAGAGGATATTTGATCCAATAGAGTTATGTGATCAGCGCTGGCATATTTTTTTATGAGAAGGATGACAAACGATTAGACGGTCCACCTGATGTTTAGTGATCCCGTCACACACAACATCCGAAGAGTGGCGTGTGTAATATCAGATTGGGAATGCAGCTTAAAAAGGTTAATTGGAAATGAAGAATGAGGATATCATTGTGTACATCGACAACATATCAGTGCGACTACTCCTGTAGAAAACCGATTCCTCAAACAGTTTACTTTTAGTTCATTCGCGACAAGAAAATTTAATTTATCAAGAAAAATAAAAATACTGCTGATAACCACTTTTCTTTACCTTTTTTAATTATTAATATGCAAAGTTTTTTTAATTAAACGTCTGAATATTAGTTAAACAAATTAAGTTATCTACTTTCATGAAGTAGATTAGAGATAAATACAAGATAAACAAGTCCAATAACAGATGTATACATTGATTGATGGCAGGTACATGCATATTACCTTTTTTATGGAAAGGAAGGCAAACGAGCAGACGGTTCACCTGATGGTAAGTGATCCCGTCGCTTATGGACAAACGCAACATCCGGAGAGTTGCGAGTATGTTGTCAACCAAGGAAATTGGATAGAATAGGTTAATTGGGTAGAATGAGGTCGGGATTAAGTATCTGGAGGGGATAGGAACAGGAAAAGAAATAGACATGGCCATCCGGCATCCCCAAAAGTATAGCATATTTTATTTTATGCTAACTTTATAAAGGGCGGTGGTACTTCCCCGGGCGAGCACGACCGTAGAAGTGCAGAAAAAGCTGTGAAAATATGTTATGCTCTACCACCTCTAGTGGTACCTATGTTTATTTTAATAAATTTATAATTTAGTTTAACGATGGTGACTGGTTGTCGCAGTGGCTAAAATGTGAGCTGCGGCGTCACAGGCCGTGGGTTTGATTCCCACCCGGGTCAAAACTTTGTATAAGCTACAAATAGTTGATCCGAATCTGTGTGTTTGTCCATGTTTAATATGTGTTACCCTTGTAAACCATGATCATGAGGGCAGGATTTAAACGTTTATTTTCACAGAAAATTACAAAAACCAACCTCAAAAGCATTAAAGGTGTCTTTTCGAAATATCTTTTCCTTTATTTTGATTTTTAAAACAAATTACTCATCCGATTTTTATAAAAAAATTGTAGGACCATTGTGGAAGTGTAACCCTATGATACAAAAATATTTTTCACATCAATTCATAAATTGTTCCATTCCTAAATTTTGTTATTTTTTTTAAAAACAAACTGATGAGCCGATTTTTTATAAACTATATAGAAAAAAATTTTCTATCATAAAAAAATTGAAATCGGTTCATAAATGACGGAGATAAGAGTAAAAATACATACAATCGATTTTGTTATTTTGATTTAAACGAAAAACTATTTAACCGATTTTCTTGAACATTTTATTGGCACATTCCAGAAGAATACCTTATAAGATAGAAAAGAGTTTTTAAAATTGGTTCATAAATGACGGAGATAAGAGTAAAAATACATAAAATCGATTTTGTTATCTTGATTTAAACGAAAAACTATTTAACCGATTTTCTTGAACATTTTATTGGCACATTCCAGAAGAATACCTTATAAGA